>LBNU01034990.1:4343-62680 GCA_014162995.1 Artemisia annua
GTACAAAGTGTACGAATCTAAAATTTTTGAGAAAAATTGAAACTTTGTTGGTTGTTTTGAGTTTGTAACACAAGTTTGAGGACAAAGATGTGATAAAAACATGAAACAAACAAGAAAGTTGCAAACTTTATCAAAAATTAACGAGTTAAAAGCTTGGCTTTTGTTCGAATAAAACAAAAACAAAAGGTTACACCTTCTTCTAGCGATTGATACCACTTGTTAGGTCACCATATTGTAAACACAAGTATTGAAATGATTGAAATGAGATGAGAAATAGAGTTTGGTTGATTAGATCAAATATGAAGAATAATAGTGCAAGAGTTTCCTTATGTAAATGAAATAACCAACAAGAGTAAGCATTACATGAAGGTCCTATTTATAGGCGAGGAGCTAGGGCAACACTCCCTTTCTCCTTCCTTGTCTAAACGTATGGGCTTGTGGCCCATTGGACATGTAATGGACTTACACTTAAACTTAAATAACATAAATAACTTAGCAACCTATTACAATGACTGAAATAACCGAGACTTGATGAAACGTTGATAAACTTAGGTTCTAACAGTTTGTTCTTTGTTCGCCCTTTAGTGCTTATTTTCTTGCTTATTTCTTGACCTTTTTTAAGCCCTTTTGGGTCTGCTGCTGATGATATTTGTTGTTTAACAAGCTGAGCTTGTTTGATACTCATTTTTGTTTGATCTTGCTGTAGTTAATTGTTGTTGTTTATTGCTTAGTTGTTGTTTAGTTGTTTGCATAAGCCCTTGTGAGCTTATTAGCTCATTTGAGCTTATTGGCTTCTTACTTGGCTGCTGCTACTTTGCTTATTGCTGTTCTTGTTGTTGTTCATGTTCATGCTCATGTTCTTGTTGTTGTTTACATTTTGTTGTTGTTGTTTTGCTGCTTGTTGTTGTTGCATTGCTTGTACAAGCATTAACCTTGTTTAAGCTTATTTGGTTTGTGGGTTCAACTTGGCAGTCAACAAACAAGTGAAAACAAAGAGAATGTTTACAAATAATTAAATCTGTGTGATCTTTGATTTGAAATATTTTTTGTTTGTTAAAACCTTTTTCAAAAAAAAAAAAAAAAAAAAAAAAAAAAAAAAAAAAAAAAAAAAAAAAAAAAAAAAAAAAAAAAAAAAAAAAAAAAAAAAAAAAAAAAAAAAAAATTTGAGTTTGTGTTTATGCGTTTGTGTTTAGAGTAAAAAGAAAAGAATAAAAAAAATAATAGATTTTGAATAAAAAGTAAGGCCTGGGATTCGAACCCAAGACCTCACCCCTCACTCAGACACAACAGAACAACACCAAACCAACTTGCCCGTAGGTCGTTTTCGTTATAGTCCTACAACCATATTCTTTTAAATAGGTTTTAGATTGTTTTGCTTATTCAACTTAAAAAACTGCTTTTCCAGATTATCTCAAGTGCTTATTTCAAGTTTCTTTATTTTCTTAGATTTCTTTTAACTTTTTAGATTTTCCAGAAAAAACTTAGATTTATTTAAATAGTTTAGCTATTAATTTTGATTTAATTTGTGTTATTTAGTTTTTAATTCATATTAAATAGAATTTTTGTTAAATAATTAATTTTCTTTTTTCCAAAATTTTCTTTTGTCTTTTAATGCGTTCTAAAATTGTTTGAATGCCCGTAGGACTTGCGTAGCTTAAATTTCACGTTTTTAATTGTGCGTTGACGTTTATCTTAAATAAACGTCACGTTTATTTGTTAATTTGTGTTTTAGGATTCTCGATACCTAATTTTGATTCCCGTAGTGTTTTAGGATTCCCCTAGTTTGCCATTTGCCTTTTGTTTCCCCTTAGGTTATTTTATTTTCATTCTCGTTCGTTAATTTTCAATTTTCGTTAATTTAACGTACCATAACACCAAACAATCTTTCACAATCTATCATACAAGATTTTAATCTCGATCTTTTCACAAAGCTTTCCATTCACTCCTCGTTGGGACACGACCCGGGAAATCACTTTCCCGGTCTCACAAANCTTTTTCGTTATAGTCCTACAACCAAATTCTTTTAAATAGGTTTTAGATTGTTTTGCTTATTCAACTTAAAAAACTGCTTTTCCAGATTATTTCTAGTGCTTATTTCAAGTTTCTTTATTTTCTTAGATTTCTTTTAACTTTTTAGATTTTCCAGAAAAAACTTAGATTTATTTAAATAGTTTAGCTATTAATTTTGATTTAATTTGTGTTATTTAGTTTTTAATTCATATTAAATAGAATTTTTGTTAAATAATTAATTTTCATTTTTCTAAAATTTTCTTTTGTCTTTTAGTGCGTTCTAAAATTGTTTGAATGCACGTAGGACTTGCGTAGCTTAAATTTTACGTTTTTAATTGTGCGTTGACGTTTATCTTAAATAAACGTCACGTTTATTTGTTAACTTGTGTTTTAGGATTCCCGATACCTAATTTTGATTCCCGTAGTGTTTTAGGATTCCCCTAGTTTGCCATTTGCCTTTTGTTTCCCCTTAGGTTATTTTATTTTCATTCTCGTTCGTTAATTTTCAATTTTCGTTAATTTAACGTACCATAACACCAAACAATCTTTCACAACCTATCATACAAGATTTTAATCTCGATCTTTTCACAAAGCTTTCCATTCACTCCTCGTTGGGACACGACCCGGGAAATCACTTTCCCGGTCTCACAAATAAATATCACTTTCACGAGTTTACGAGGTAATCTTTTTCCTAAAAGGTTTACTTGTATTTCTCCACGTCTTGTTGTCTCACGATAACATTGACCGCACGTTTGTTGATATTTTTGATAAGTTGTTTTTACACACACCAAAACGACAACGAATCATCAACCATAAAAGGAATACCCTCTAACACTATAGTACACCCACGAATACCTTTATCAACCTCTACTTCTCTACCACAAACTATTTCAATCACAATAATCATCAAGCGAATTCATACCTGTGAACACTCACGCAAATACATTGCAAACCAAGCGAAGAACGTAAAGACTCATTCGTACAACGGTCAAATTAAGATCATAGAAAAACATCGATACTATCAGATCGCAAAACATGTCACGAAGTCCAATTGGTGTGTAAATGAGGGATTAAATATCCGTACCAACTTATCACGAACCAACAGTACTTAAAGAATAATATAATATTCATTCGAGGAATGAATGTAAGGAATAAGCAAAGAAACGAACCAGTATCCAACAGAAACGAATCCGATTGACCAACACCTATCACGACATCGAATAGAAAGAATATGGCATCTGTACCATCATGGTACGAATAGGGATGCCAACCAGAGAATTAGGTATACAAACGGAGAGTCTAGCAAACGAATCAACTTAAATACCAAAACATTAGTACCCACCGATAATCTAGGTATCAGCATATGATAGGTAGGATGGAATCTTACCACCTACACACCCCAACATATAACGACTGCCCAACCGGTTAAGAGAATACTTCTCTAACCATACAGCCATCATCAACATCATATCACATAACATTTACCACAACATATAACAACAAGCACCAATCAATGTAATCATGGTCACAAGTCCACGTGTGTAATACCCTTATAATTATGTTCACGACCATAGTTATAAAGCCTATTTCACACGCATACTTACTTCCAAAACCACACATCTCAATGATAACGCACATATACCACATAGCACCTAATATACAACACAATCCATGCTATCATACTTGCAAGTCCACTTGTGCTGTGATGCATGTATAATTATGTTGGCCACCATAATTATCTATTCCCCCTTTCACAGGTGTACTCCTTCCTATGACAACACTTCATGCAAACAATCATCTCACATGGAACAATTCCAACAATCACGTAAACCCTATAATCCAAATCACTTGTATAAGATCGATCCAATACTCAAGAGTAATCGTGCTCCAACATGGCTCCAGATGGAAAAAGACAATATAAGAATTTCAAATCATGACACAAAACATAAGACGTCGCACAATGGCTCAGGCTCTACCCTAGCACTTGCCCCTATCAATCAGTTGGGATTAAAACTACTAGTCGTCGTAGACTCTAGATCCGAGTCCACCTCATACTCTTCCTTTTCACTTATCCATCCATTCTTGTTTCCATCGATCTGTAGTAGTGGACGACTAGCAAAACCATCCTTGAGGTTTCTCTCTTCCTCCTCTACACAATCTACAAATGCATACAAATCTCGGGGTCTAGCCAAAACCACTCCCCCATCTTCTAGGAATTGGGGACACTTTCCATGGTACTTAGTGGTGAAGCCTTCCTTATTGGCCACCTTCGTCTCGTACCTTTCTATCTCCTTTCCATCCACATTCTCTAAGGTTAACTTCTCTTCAATCGCACACGGAAGCATGCTAGCAGGAACTAGGATCCTTCTGTTGATCCGCTTCATCCTACCAACTCTCTTGCAACCCGTAGCGACAACGGTGGTCCAACGAAGCATCTTTCTCGCATGAGGTGCCATACTAAAAATGACATACGCGATAGTAAATATGTGGTTCGATAGACGCCCAAAACTCGATGAAACATCTCATAAATTTAAGAAAATAACCGTATAAAATACCATACTTACAAATAGGCCCTATATGAAACTATATGAGGGACTCCTAGGTTATAATCTAGGTTCAACCACCTACTTCTCTATAACCAAGGCTCTGATGCCAATCTGTCACACCTCGCCAAGGCAGAAATGCGAGTGTAACATCATGGATATCATCACAACACATGGTGTCTAAATAGAGAATTACTAAATGCACAAATTAAAGCAAAGTACAGACACAAAGTGTCATAACGATACCCCAAAAGAAATTAACCAAATCAAACCTCCAAAGGTATCTTCAATAGAACAATAAGTACTAATTGAAAAACATTAAAGTATCTCCAAAAAAGTCAAACAAATTCATATCCAAACATAAAGATAATTCAATCTCAATGCAACTAAAGTCTCTTCTAGTCGCTTACTTCTATCTTATCCTTAGAATGCTCACCTGAAAATGATGCTTATAAACGTCAACATAATGTTGGTGAGATTCATAGGTTTAAGACACACAATATCACACAAGGTAACCAGTTCGCTGTGATTATAAAACATAGCAGGACAGTAAGACTAGTCATTATACTAGATAGCATGCAATCTCAATCAACCAACCAACATAAGGAACATAAGGGACGGAATGTGCCCACGATCAAAATATCAAACATCAATTGGGACGGAACGTGCCCACCGATCCAAGTTCACAATAATGGGTAAACCATACCCTCTGATCAGACCACATAGAATAATAGTGAGTAGAATTACTACTCTCCATTTGAATAATGGGAGCATAGCTACCCTCCAAATGGACCACACAGAATCTCCACACAACAATCTCATAACATGCAATACACGTATAACAACACTTACAAGTCCATGCATTTATACGACACATAATCACAGTAACTTAAAATATATTTCAACACAAGCATCAATCCCATACCAAGTTTAAAACAATGTAAAAGTGGGACTATGAGACTCACCTCGAACTTTGCAGCTTCCAAATTATCAATCACAAATCTATACAACAAAAATAAGATCACATTACACGCGACCAAGCTAAAAGCTATAATCCATGTAACACACATATGATGGATTTCTAAAGGTCATATAAACCACTATGGTTCACCTAGACTCCATACTAAGCACCACCAATCACTTGCACTCTCTAAATCCATTGCACACATAATTGCAGAAAACGCAGAATTTTGGGGTACATTTACCCACATAAAATCACGACAAAACAAGCTCCACAACTCACACCAAAAATTCACCATGGTCTCTTATGAGTAGAAAAGTTATCCTCAGAAGGCCATGCATTCTAAATACACACAAGTACCCATAAGAAAATAGACAACTATCCAGATTCGGATCTGAACACACACCAAAAAGTTTTGACCAAACTAACATACTTGTACAATTTTTTATTGCAAATCCTTCGCGTGGGAGTCTAAGTACATATGAAACTCAACTTCCACAGAAGGGCTAACCTAGAACTCATTTTTTCATACCCAACTCACTACCAAACTTATGACCTAATTCTGTCTCGGTTTAACAGCTTTGACACTTCAACTTGTAAACATTGTTTGACTGACTTCCGGACCTCGAAATCGATCATGGTCAGACTTTTTGGAAATCTCTTTCTCTGAACTATAATTTAGACTCAAAAATTCGTGATCTAACTCATCTCCATCTATTAAATAACTTCGTATCTTTACAGCGTTACAAATCTGCCAAAACCCTAACTCATAAACTAACATGTTTTAAGCGCTAATCTCTTCACCAATCATCATAATATCACTAATTATTGATCCCAACATGTTTAATAACATTAATTTATAGAAGTAATGATAAACCCTAATCCATCATATCCTTGTTACATGAAATTTAATAGTTAATTGAATACAAGTATTGAAAATTATACCTTGATCTTGATTTTTATGCTTCAAAAATAAACCCTAAAATTTTCCTGCTTCTCCTCTTCTCTTGATTCGACTGAATATCCCAAAAAGAAGGGGTATGGTCGTTTTTGGGGTGTTATGGGTGAGGTGTTGGGCTTGTATGGGTTAGACTAGGATTCCTTATTGCTAGAAATTGTATTTGGAATAAAACTTTGCTAGGAATCTTTTATATAATAATAAATAAAAAAAAAACCCCTCTAGTGGGGACTTTTTAAAGCAAATCATACCTTATTTGGTAATATATTTTTTTTAATTATTATTTATTAATTTTTGATATGTTTATTTAAGTAGACCTAAATACTTCCTTTTTTGGCAATGGTTTTTATACATTCGTTTTTTAAGAAAATTTAAGTTCAAAAGTATATGTGTCAAAAGTATAAAAAAATAAAACTTTAAAAACACGGGGTGATTTACAAAACAAGAGGGGTCAAATCTAAACTTTACCAAAACAAAACCACACAACAGTTCGACACAACTATCCAGAGTTCCAACCCAATATTCCAATTCGAACCCTAACTCTAAAATTTTGGCGATTGAAAACAAATTAAAGAAAGCATGTTTCAAATTAGTATTCTTTGCAGTGATTCCGAAGATAATGTTTATGGAAGAACAAAAACTCTTTAGTGGCCTAAAGGTATGATTTTTAATTTTTTGATATTGGGCTTTTAGCTATATTCTAAAAGGGTTTGTGATCTTGCTATTAATTTTGTTCCAGTTTGGGGAAAAAAATTAGGGTTGATTAAAGCTCTAATTTGATTAATAAAGATAGTGATGAAGAAGATTAATGAGTAAGAGGCTTGGTGATTCTGAATTAGTTATAAAATCTACACAGGTATATACATGTTTGGTTTTGTCTTTAATTTTATGATTTTTTTGGGTTTTGCTCTAATTATTTGTTTTATCCCTCATGAGTTTAATTTTTGATTTGTGTATAATATATGTATTTATGTTTGGTTTATAAGTTCAGTATCTAGAATGTAATCTTGAATCATTCACATACATAGGTTGTTTGAATCAATTTTGATTGTAAGTGTTCTATGCAATTTTCATCTTTATGTTTGTCAACAATAGTCTGAATTTGTTGTTAGCTATGAGAGAAAACATGTGTGGATGAAGTCCTATTTGATATCTTAAATATGGTGGATAGTGCTATGTTTGGGTTGTATTATTTGTAAAATTTTGATAATATATTACTCCGTATAATTACATGATACTTGAAGTGTTGTTTAAGTGACATGGTGATTAACATTATATTTTACTATAAAGGTAGTTTATTCGGACTCTAATAGAAATTATAATATGCAGGACATCGAGAGAGAACCCTCCCGTTACATTCGCTATAGCTGCATGTGAAACCCAAAATGTAAACTGGCTATTTTACCAATTTTTGGTTTGTCTTATGATGATAGTTGTGTTACCATAAAAGATACGTGGGGTAAAATCACAGAGGTATTATATCCTTTTACTAGCTATAAGTTTTAGTTTTTCTTCGTAAATCATGTCTCACGTAACATGGATGATCATGTAGCATTTAGGATGGACGTTTTGACCTAACAAAATTAACAATGGAGCAAATTTTCCATCATGAGTAGGGGAGCCTAAGGGTGCGTTTGGTTCGCCGAATGTTTTTGATGGAATTGTAATTTGTCAAAGGAATTGTAATTTGGATGAATTGTAATCTGAATTGTTGAAATATGTCATGTGTTTGGTTGGCCGAATGTAATGTAATTCATTTTGAATTCCTTTACATAATCCTGTTTGGTTTGTAGAAGGGAATGTAATTTAAATTTTGAAAATTGACATAGTTAACATTGATGTTTGTGATTTTTTTTTTGTCTGTCATATATGTTAATAATAGCTAAACCGATATAAATATCAATACATGATTATAAAAACGTGGCCTAAAAGAAAATATTACAAACACATTCTAGCAACATAAAATGAGAATTTTCGAAATGTCAAGTACAAAAGGTTCATCACCATGATCATAAACACAACTGCATATATTACAAAGTGCAACTTATACACCCAAAAAGACACATAACAAGTTCTAATAACAACACCCCCAAAAAGACACATAACAAGTTCTAATAACAACACTACCAACTTAAACACTACTGATCATTCACACTACTGATCATTCACATACATTACCAACTTAAACACCCAAAAAGACACATAAAAAGTTATACTAACTTCACTACAAATCATTCCCACACATTACCATAGTCAAACTCATTCCGACAACATGAAACGCACCCACTCCTCCCTTTCATCTTCTTTCAAATCCCAAAAGGTCAACACGCTATCAGGTTCACTTTTTATCTTCCTAATTGCTCTAAACTTTTCCACTTTAGTCAATGATTCTATTTTTTGAATTTCATAAGTGATGAGGTTTGTTTTATTTTGTAACCCAACTTCAAGCTTTATACCTTCACTCAGTTCTGTTGATGAATCCTTAATTCGATCTCCAAGTAATTTTGCTGCTTCACTGACTACCTCGGCTAAAGAAGCCACGCTACCCATGCTTTTCCTTTTTCTAGAACGAACACTCGAAATTTCCCCAACACCACTCATATTTGTACGTGCATTGTGGCTTACTTCCATCTCTTCATCAAATGCATCATTTGAGTTTTGCTCGTGCTCTTCAATGTTCACTTCATCTTCCATTTCAGTAACAAGTTTAGATTTAATACCTTGAGCTCGGTCTTTTCCGAAGATAAGAGATAATTCTGGATAGTTAGCAAGCTTTTGGTCCTTTAACTTGGCCGCTCTTGGATGAGTCTATTTCACATGTCAAAAGTAAAACAAAATACAGAACATCAAAACTTTAGCAAACACATTATTAACATTAAAGTATATTAAAAATGATAATAACGTAAAAACTTACTAAGATATATGAATCCCATACACCCGGAGCATCTATAGTGGCGCAATTGTTTTCTTCATCATAACCAAACCCACTAGAATGCAACATATCATAAACAGCTTGCCAATCTTTTTTCATAGTTCTTATACGTGATTCAATGTGCGGCTTACCCAGGATACCCGAGTTGGGAAGTGATTCTTTTAGTGCGGTTTCCAGAATTTGCAAATATCTTGATTTAAACCCATTATCAGCTTTGTAGTGTCCTGTGTTTACCATATGAAGTAATGCCTCAATTAGCTTTTCATCCTCACTGCTTGTCCACCCATGATAGTTTCGATTTGCATATCTCCTACCTTGATTAGCACTTGTCGCACCTTGATTATCACTTGTTGCACCTTGATTAGCACTTGTCGTTCCCAGATGTCGTTCCCAGATGTCCACCCATGAAAGTGTTTTTTTTTTAACAAGCGGCATTAAGATACCGCTCTCATGTCTAAACAATTAAGATGTTATTACCTCTGACCGTGTCTGAACGTAAAAAATAAATAAATAAATAAATAAATGATCTGAACGCCAAAATGTCTTACCGATTAGGTTTGACTCATTAGACTTAACAACACACAACAAAAAATAATAATAATAATAATAATAATAATAATAATAATAATAATGGTAGGACTTGGTTGAAACAAGGTGTAAAATGCCCGCCGCGTTGCGGCTGGGCTTTGTTTCGTCTGTTTAAATTTTCTTTTTTAACCCGCATTTTTTTTATCAGTATTATGCTCAGTTTATGATTTTAACCATTTTGTCTATAAGCTTCATCATAGTAATTCCGTCATTCATTTTGAGTTGTAAGTAAGTTTTTTTTGGGTATGCTGCCTGTCAAGTTTAATTTTTTGAAAGTGGATTTTCAAATTTCAAATTTGAAAATTATGCATGTGAGTAATCTTATCAAACAGTGATGGTTTGTAATTTAGGTTATAAACTTCTGATAAATGTTTTTTTTGGGAAAAGGGATAATATTTTTTATTACTAATGGCTTTCTTTTTCTATATATAACAATTTGAGGTGGTACTATTGTTTAGCACTTTGTATCTTGTAACTCTTTTGGTTCTGGTGTAATGGATGGTTTAGTTAGACTTTTAGAGCTAGCTTACGCATCGGGTTGTGTTTATGCTTCTGATATTATGCGTTATGGTTTTCAGAGGAACGTTCAAGAGGAGCGAGGTTGGTTTTCGTATTTATACGGTTGGTGTGTACATGTTACTGATCGGGTGGCTTATTTGGATGGTATTATCCAGGAGCTTGAGTTTTGCTATAATCATATGTCAGAAGTTCAGATGCTAATGGAGTTGCGGGGTGGTGACGGCATTGTGGTGCTGGATTCTATAATGTATTTTCAGACTATCCGTGAATTTGAGGCTGAAAAGTTGGCGAACTTGCACCTTTTCTTACAGGTGTCTGCAATGCATTTAGATCGGTGTATGTTGTTTGTTTCTAGGTTCAATGGCATGTAATAAGCCACTCGTTATTGGGTTATTAAAATAATGATTGTATATTTAGTCTGTTTATATTTCTGTTAGCCTGAATTAATTTTTATCGGTGATGTTGTTTCTTTGTGATAATTATTTACGATCGTGGTATGTTTTTTGTTGACACGTGTTGTATTTGGTTGGAACAAATGTTGTGTCAAGCTATATTTACAGCTGTCGTACGACGTCCTTTTTGTAATGAATGTTGTGTCGGGCACCCGTGTGCTGCGGCGGGCTAATTTTGACCCATATAGTTTAGAAAAAAATTAAGATAAAACATGACATCCAAGTTTTAAAAGAATTATGTAGCTTGAAAACATGTCTAAAGAATTCGTAAACAATTAATTATTGTCCCCATTTTGTTGAATTCACATTAAAAAAAAAAAAATATATGTTTGATGTTTCATAATGTATTTTGCTATTATAAGTTTATACAATAAAGATTTAGTTTTTACTTTTCGTAATAGAAAAAGAATTTCAACAAAGAATTTGAACAAACACTTATTGTTACTGGCTCCTTAGTTGCTACGCATTTGTCACAGTATAAAAATGGAAGCAAATTGGGCCAAAAATAGCCTGTTAACAGGCCGCTATATCTACCAATATAATATTAGAGTTTTCGAATATTAAATTCCATTTTGGTCGGCATGCGTGTTCATCTTTAGTATATACAAGAATTGACCGGGCTGAGGCACATACAAGTTTAGCCCAAAAAAATAATCTATTTTATACCGCCCCCGTCAACGGCTTTAGTATATATATAGAACAAGGAGAAGGAACCCGCCGCGTTCGGCGGGGGCCTCTGTGCCTGTGTGATAACCTGCTCGTATGTTTCGTATGGTTGCAGGTGCCGGTAAATAGACAAAACTGGATAGATGCATTGCTAGGATCGTGTTTACAAAACATTCTAAGCACTGTAATCAAGTCACCCATTAAAAAATAAATTACCAGTCACCACAGAAACATATACAACAAATGATTTTAAATACATACAATTAGGTCCTGCTACTTGAATCACATAAACTAAAAAGCGCATTAGCAGTCAAATACACACCTTTAAAACTGAGTACTCACATTATCCATTACAAATAACATGTTGGAACATGGCAAGATTGTGTGTGCAAAAACATAACGTTGCGACTTGAAAGAGAATTTTTGAGGTTCGCGATAGAGCTGTAAAAAACGACTTCCATCTTCTTTAAATAAGAAAGTTTTAACCTGTTGGGCTTCACTCACAGTTTCTGTCAAAGGTGTACAACACCAAAAAGACACTCTTGGTTTGCGCCAAACTGCACGAAGATGCAAAATCAGTTAGATAGAAGGAAAAAATGTAGAGGCGCAAAATAATATTTTGAATTGTAGGTGCTAATGTGTTCATTTTGACCCATAACCTAGCCTACCAATTTTATAATCTCTAGTTGATATCCCCGAACGCCAAACCAAAAATACTATTTATGTGTAGTGCCAAAAAAGAAACAACCTACTTTTTTAAACAATCTGAAACAACTATTACTCAAGAATACATATCGTACAAAATCGTAGATGTAAACATGTTAATTTAAGAAAAATGCGCACCTTCACCAACGAAATACTCAAAAGGTTAAGACCAGATATGGCTTGTTGACGAAATTCTTCACCCCTCATCCACCGAAACGTATCTCCTGAAAATCAATAAAGATAAAAATTAAATACTAACAGAACATATATGTGTATGGGTGTCTGTGTATGCAAGAGAGGGATTTAGTTACTGTATGGGCACCTTGTTCTTCATAAGAAATAAATCTTTCTTATATGAATTGGATTTGTAACTTCATACCTGGGTTTCACAGTTAACCAATGTCATCGTCGGTTTTAGATGACACCGCGTGGCAACCTTCTAGGCTTTGCAACACGCATACCAAAACCATGGAGCGTGGTGAAGAAGAAAGGGCACTTCCAGAAAAGATTAGAAGGTTTGAGTTAGATATGTGCCGACATTTAATTCGGTTTATATAAATAAGCACATACGCAAGCCTCAACACCTCTTTATTTTACCCCAGAATAAGCAAATAAGCAGAAGCTTTGAGTGTCCGCTTTCTTTCATAATCAGCTTGCACTGGACCTGTTACACCTGCCCTTGCGTGAGGCGCATCCTGTGCTTCTGACACACCTGCAATGGAGTCGGGATAACAGATGTAATGAGAGCACAACACATTACATAATAACCTAATGAGGGCACAATACATTACATATTAGGTTGAGTAATCACATAAACTCACCAATGATTCTGCGTGGTCCGACAATTTTGGTAGATACCGCAATCAGATGTTCTCCATCATTGCAATCAAGTTGCCGAAACCCACACCCAGCTGCTGCAACACTTTTATGATTTCAGTTTTTTCCGTTGTCTCCATTTTTTTAGAGCTGGCTTCCTTTTTTCCCTGCATTCATATTTCGGACAATTGGTACTTTTGGGGTCTGAATTTATACGTAAGAGCTGTAAAACTAATATCCAGATAGTAGAAAGAAGAAATTTAGGATTGGCTCTACTGGTCATCAGACGATTATGTCAATGGAACCAACCTGAAATCTGTGACACTCCACATACATTTCACATCTATCTATTCTCTCAACTTTAACATGTCCCCGTAAAACATCTGAACTTCAAGAAGGCGACATAACACAATGAAAATACAGACCGTCATATTGGTTGATAACTTTTCATCTAGTTCAATACATTTTACCCTTAGAAACAGTGAGACAAACCAACCTACTGAGTAATAGGCTTGTTAATATCAGTGATCTAGAGATGATGGTTTCATGAATTAGACGAAACAATGGCAATCAACCATACCTCGGTCTAAACATCTCACATTACGACTAATTTATCTTGGCCGCGCATCAATAACCTGCTGCTCCTTTACCGGATCCTCTTCATTTTCCATCAGCAACTACGAACAAAACAAACCAAAATTGTGAATAGTATTTTTTCGTAGACATTTCAGCGAACATCTTGTGTGCAACCAAACAAAAACCCAAGATTTTCATAAAAAAAACATAGTATTTTTTTTGTTAACCTTCAATCTCACTCTCACTCTTCCTCACCAACGGTAAACAACCCAAAACAATAACTCACTAATAGTTAACCAAGACAAACCTGGAAAAGAGATAGTTGTTGACAAAAATCTATTAACCTGAAAAAAAAAGAAGACAACCATAAGTACATGGATAAATCAGGCATGCAAATTTGGTTCCAATTTATGAATAATCACAATCAAAAATTGTTTGAAACAATAATAAAACTCAAGTCTAACAACTCCCTAATTAAATAGACAATTAAACCAACTAAACAACTATAACTCACAATTAATATGTATAAGAAAACGGCCAAATCAATATAATCATGTAAAATAAGTTACTTTTCTTGACGCATAATAAATTTGATGAAAGTAATCCAAACACAGCTCAAATTTTGTTCAAAAAAGGCTTGATACAGACGAAATTGACAAAGATGCGTCGAAATTGAGGCGATCAATTTTTTTTCCGGATTTCCCGTGTTTTTTTCATGAGGTTCAGGCGACACAGAAGACAGAGATGAATTCATTTTATATGTGTGCTTTTTGATTTGTATAATCAAAAGATACCAACTTAGAATGAAGAAGACTAATAAACCGATCAAAAATTGGCTGGAAAACGTTCAGTGGAAGCGGTGGTATTTATCCAGTACGTTGATATAATATACAAAAGAAAACGGTGTGAAAGAAATAGACAAAAGTGGACCAAAAACAGCCCAAACCTTAGGCCCACAAAATACTATTTTTTTAGTGCGTCACGGCAAATAATATATATAGGGTAATATGTAAAAAGGCGGCCCAATAAGTAACGCAAAACATCATCTTGAGCAACTGGTTAAATAATAAGGTAGCTGTGTTTGTTGGTTGGTTGGTTGGCCGCTAAACACACAAACACAGTGACAAAACAAGCATAAAACACAAAAATGTCAAACGACAACAATAACAAGTCAGCAGCAGCAGCAGTTGAGGATGATGATGAAGAAGCTATTATTCGACGGAAGAAGTACGAAGAATCCCTTGAAATCCAATCCCTTCGCCGCATCATCTCTGCCTACATCAAGTAACTACTCCTATTTTCTCTTTTTTAATTCTAATGTCTGTGTGTTCCAAAAAATACTAGTATTAACTTTGATTGTGTTTTCGAGTGAGGGAAAGTAAAGTGAAATAAAAAAGGTTGTGTTCTCGAGTATCATTCAAGACGAAAAGAAAAGGAAAAGGACTAAAAAAGAAGGGTCTTTTGGTTGATTTTGAAGTAAAATGTTTCCTCCTGAAATTGGGCTGAAAATGTTTATAGTTATTTAAGCAATACTAAATTTGCTTAAGTTACGTGATTTTGGTTATCTGCCTCAATCACTAAATTTTACCATAAGATTAGGTGGTTGAGACCATGTTCGTACTTGGCATGAAATTGTTCTTCTTTCTTTTAGAGATGATAGGAATATACATCAAAGTCGTCGTTTTATTCACCTTGATAGTTAAAGGGAGATTTTCTTATTTAGGGGAGAATGGTGACTGGGCAAACAACTGAAGAGACATCTTGATCTGGAAAAATTTAAGACAGTCAATATAATGCCTTTTAGTCCATTGTTGTCAGCACGTGATTAAAAGATAAACATTGTAATTTAGAAAAACAAAAGTTGTAAGTCCATTATTATCAACAAGTGGCCTTTTTTGTTTGAGATCACACTAGTTATGAGTACCGAGTATATTTGCATATATCAGAAGATAAATTTACAACTCAACTTCAGATTATATACTTGAGTGAAGCATCATCTTGAATTGTTGATTTGGTAATATATAATTTAGCTGAGGAAATGCTCTATGGGCAGGGCAGTATTCAATTTTTGCTAGCCGTAGTTTTAAAGTTGGCGTATGCTTTAGCCCTCAATGTACATGTGCATCATTGTTCACTAGATTTATGGTTGCAAAATTATATCCGTTTTGATGAAGTAAATTAGCCTCCTGATTGACGAGCCCATAGCATATTAACTTCACTGTTTCGTATGAAGAAGTATATTCACTATTATTCCCTATATCGCATTGTAACGTAACAAAAATTATTGAATTTCCTAAATTTAAATGCCAAATGTGCATTTTACAATGACCAGTATTGGACAATAATACATATCAGGTGTGGATACTAATCCTTATAAAGCATCCGTTCCTCATAGCTTTGGATGTTGGTCAATTGAAATTACTATTCATCATCTTTTTTTGCGGAGTTTATTTATCTAATTTTTCCCAAGTAGTTGCCACCTAGATACCGAGTATCCAGGGCCTTAATAGTGATTGTTAGTTTGCTGCACTAAATAAATGAACTGCAAATTGTTTCTGATTGTAATAACTACCTTTTGACTTAATGAACTGTGTCAGAGGAAAAAGAATCTCACGATCTTCTGAGGGCTTTTTTTTATTATTTTTTTATTTTTTTATTTATATGTATTTTTCGCATTGTTCCCGTATTTGTTATAGTAATTTGGTTCAGTTATAGGGATAATACGAATGTAATAATAATCTATGTGTTTTAAAATATGAAATTTGATCGATTTTTACTACCCAAAGTTTCTACTATATATACTTATACACGCTACACATATATTGGTGAAAAAGTAAGTTTCGTCGAATATTCACCTTCAGCTGAGAAGAAGATTTTACGATGATGAAGAGTAATAGGTCCTACCCACAGGTATTGAAGTTACCTAAAATTTATATTATATCGTTTAGTCAGAGTTTAACTTATGGGAAGCGTAATTTCTAATTGTAGATTTGATAAATAAGCTCAATTTAGTTGAGGAAATGCTCCATGGATAAACTCAAATCATACGGATTATTGGATTAGCTTATATACAGTATTTGATTTTTGCTAGCTGCTGTTTTTAAAGTTGTGTGTGTTTACTGTTTACCCCTCGTCTATAGGTGCATATGAAGAAGTATCTTCAATATTATTCTATGTCTCAGCATTGTAACGTGATCAGAATCATTAGATATCCTAAATTTTATACACCAAATGTGCATTTTGTGATGAGCCGATGACCAGTTTTGGATACATATAAGGTGTGGATACTAATCCTTATAAAGTATTCATTCCTCATACCAAATGGAATTAATATTCATCATCTTGTTCCCGGAGTGTATTTATATAATTTTCCAAAGTATTTGCCACCTACACTGCCGAGTATTCGGTGCCGTGATAACGAACTCATCAGTTTATCAGCTTTTACATTCTTATTAAAACTCTCAAGTTTTTTATATTGATTCTTGTGATTTCTGTACTTATTATATTTCGAAGAACTTTTTCTTTATAAATTGAGGTTGTTGGATGTTATTGGTGATGTTCAAAAATTGTTGAATCGTTTGTTCAATGAGATTTTCTTTGAATTTGATAAATGATAATTATTCATGTTTCATAATGTTTGCTCAATTTACTTGATGCAGCTATCCGGAAGCTGCAGAGGAAGATGTGAAAAGATATGAGAGATCTTTCAGAAGGCTTCCAGTGGCTCACAAGGTACACTTACTTTTCTACAAACAAAATCCTAGATCAACATGGAACGCGTAATCTCATGCAGCTTAATTAGTTGGGTTCTTATGACTCATGATTACCGAAGATTTTAAAGGCTTTCTGAATTCATATTAAATTAGACAAGCTCATTTCAGTTTATAGTTGTTTTGAATAACTTTGTATCAATGTACATTATTTTACACTTACCAAACTCATGCTTTCCTGATTAGAATAGTTTGTTCCCGTTCTCTTTTCTAAATTAGTTTGCTTTTTATGCAACAAGACAAGAGTATGCAAAGTTCTAAACATGAATTTTTTCAGTAGGCTTATGTAATACAAAATAAGATTTATTTGTATCTTCAAATTAACCAATAACATTCGGAATCGTATCAATGCTCTAGCAGTAGATCACGGTTTGATATATGTACTTTTCATCCAACATATGTAAATCTCACCAAACTTTAAGTATGGAGGTAGCACAACTGTGTGATTGGGTATAGTCTATTCGACGATTATATATCTAGAAGATCAGTTGAGAACCATTTTTGGTTAAGATATTTTACTATATCTTTTTTTCTTTTTGCAGGCTCTGCTGGCACACCTTCCTTTAAAATATCAGAAACTGAGACGGTACATCTATTGCAACTTTTGTAATGTAAACATAGGACCATAAGCTTTGCAACATAGTGCATACAGTTATTTGGAAACAATTGTTTGATGGAGTTGGTTTCCGTTTTTGCATGTAACTGCCAAGGCTTCAATTGAAGAACCTGGGAGATAAAATTAGAATTTTTAAATATGATGCTGTCCTAAGTATCCATTCTTTAAGCTGGAAGTCCTGATTCTTTTTTGGGTATACCATAGAAATCCTTCTGATTTTTCTATTTAGTTTTTGTACGAGTCACTAGTTACAAATTGCTTGGCTCTTTTATATTTCATTTTTTCTTGAACCATTGATATGTCAGGCAAAATCGCTGTAGGTGCCTAGGCTGTGATGTAGTGTTAGTCTTTTTCTAATTTTATTTGGATATATGTCAATATATGATAACCTAGTGCTACCTTTCTTTCCAGTCCATTTGTATAGTTTGTCTCTACTAGTTTTTGGTATGAGGTTGTCGGGGGCAGAATCGGGAGTTTATTTGTCATAACCAAGTATNTTTTTAATTTTATTTTATTATTTTATTTTTATTTTTTTTTATTTTTTTTTGTGTCTGTTCACGTCTTTTTACCATTGTCTATTTTTGTAAGTGCTTTCTCATTAGCATAAACTGTGATATGGTCAGAATTAATGGTGCCATTTTATACTTGCAGGTGTATCACAAAAAATTCCAATTTCATTTTTGATATGCTACAGGTAGGTATTACTGTCTTCAATTATAATGCCCATATATCATAACTAATCTGTACTATTTGTTTTTCCCATTAGTATGTTTGGCAAAAGGACTAATATATCTCTGCATTGTGTTTTAAGGCGTTTGAGCCCCCTTTTGATATGAGTCAAGATGATGAAATGTGTGAACATGGGGATAACAGTTCATGTGTTCATCATCACTCAGATGACAGGGATCCATGTTGTGAACCGGTCTCAATAAGCGGAAGAGCTCCTTCTGCGCAATGTAGCGAAGCGTGTGGCGGGCATGAGGTACATGCTAGTTATAATCTCTCATTCTTTTGTTACTTCCATTTGTATTGATATATATAGCCTACTTACAGGAGAAGAAGGAAAATTGCTGTGAGCCAAAGTCTGGAAGCTTTCCTGAAGGCTTAGAATGCCAAACAAACACTCATAAAGGTGGCTGTGACAATGCTATAGATGTCAGTGTTGATTCAGATACTGATCCCAACAAGGACGTGAGTCTTTCTTTTAATTAATATGTTTCCTCATATTTCAATGTGGCTAGATACATTTATCATTTTTAACATTTGCTACTAGACATTGAATGATTGGTAGACTACTTACAATATAGTTATAATCACAATGAAGACATAGTCCTTGTCTAAGCACGTAATCTGAAACTCAAATCACAATTCTGGGGTGCTTCATTTTGTTTAGTAGTTATTATTTCAACTTATACGTCATTACATGCAAATGTTTTTGTGATTTACTATATTTTTCATGAACTTACGTGTACATTCATGTAGGGTCTACAACTTTTTGCAAAGCAATCTGAATTTGATAAAACGGAATCATAAATCTATGAGAACGTTTTAGAAGTCCAAGATGAACATTTTACTGTTGCATATGATTAGTGACCTAACTGAGTATTAAATATGCAGTAAATCATTAAGTTTTAGATCTAATAGTGTATACTTCATATGATCTCACTTAAGATAGCCCACGTTCTTTGGGAACCACGGTGAAGTTCCAAGTGCTAATGTAACAATCATGATCAATTGATCATATGGATGTGTTTAGTTACATCTGCATCTGTATAGGCACTTATGGGCAACTTTAGGGCCTTGTACTTTTGCCGATAACATCAACTTCAGCAGTTGATGTCATGGAAAATTTGATTTAAAAATTTATATTATATAGTGAGTTGGATCACTGAGCATTATACTATCCAATTTGTTTGATCTTATTGTGTTGGCTCATTTCAGTTGTATGTTTTTTTGAAAGTTAAGTTCTATTCTTCCATACTATCAAAATGCACATGATATTGACTTTGTTCACACTATTCCATTTTCAGATTTCATGTGCACCTCCTGAATCTCCTGATAGATTAGACTCAATGCCCCATTTCCATGTTCCGTTAGTGGATGTTGATAAGGTATATTTTCTTTTCTTAAGCTTGCTTTTCTCACATGTTAAGGCTTATGTATTCTTACTACCATGATTGATACTAGAAATTACAGGACTTGTATGTTGTGCCACGGTTTTCATTACTCACTATATTATAGCGTTACTGGTTTTCCCATCAATATATCATTACTCACCAAGAGGGTTTCTAACCATGGACTTCCCACTCTTTGGTGAAGGTACCAAGGTTGATAACCAACCTGACTACCTCTTGAGGTTTAACCTGAAATTTAATTGCAGATGGGTGTTTGCAAAAACCTGAGTAGAGACGGTATAATAGTAATACTGAGCCGGGATCGGTACACTTTCTCTGGTTCCAGACTTCCAGTTTTATGGATGGGTTCTCGGCTAGATTTTGGTCCAGTTAGTTCTAAAACTTGTTTTTTTTTGGTTCAAAATCAGTTTTGGCAAGAATTTGGGTAAATCACTGGTCTGATGTTCGGGTGTGCTTCAAAGTCCGGTCTGGGGATCTGTTTGGTTGTCGATTCCGATCTTTTCAATTTGGTTCTGGTTCTGGTTCAGGTTCAGCTTGTTTGGTTTGGGAGTCACTGGCCTGATGTTCCAATTCCAATCTTTTCACTGGCCTGATTCGGAATCACTGGCTTGATGTTCTGGTCCAGGTTCAGTCTGGCATACTATTGTATATACGTATCTATAGATGTTTTATGCACACTCAACTGTCAAATCATTTATTGGGCGTTTGAACCATTTAAGGAACACTGATTTGTAGTCATGCTAAGTCTGTTGCATCGGGGAAAAAAGTTATCAGTTGTAAGGTTGTCTTTGCGGTAACGTTGTCATCTGAAAAAGTAACTATATGCATTTTCGATTTGTAACAAACATATGAGAATCTGGTACTCATATTGTCATTTTTTCTGATGGCACTTGGTGGCATTTACCATGACTACTGGTTGTTAAAATGTTCACTCATGTTACTATGCTAAATAATTTGAGTTTTCATTAATTTATGAAGCTAACAAGCTTGCTCGACTCACATTGGCCAGGTTCGATGTGTGATTAGGAATATTGTCAGAGACTGGGCTGCTGAGGTACCTAACTAATTGCCTTATCTAACACTTGAGTTCTATTTTATAAATATACACAGTTTGGCAGTGTTTTCTTTTCTATGCGAGAATACTAGAGAGGAACAACACTTCAAGAACATAGTGTTGATTTTTGTTCTCTGAACACAGGGGCAGAAGGAACGAGACCAATGTTATAAGCCTATTCTTGAAGAACTGAAACGCCATTTTCCTAATCGCAGTGAAGATAGGTGAATAACGTTGTCTTTCCCGGCTTAAGCAATGTACTCTAAAAAGCATATACTCATTTCTTCATTATAACTGTACTCTGTTGTTGTATCCTATTATCTTATAATTGGGGAGCGATATCTGAATTTTGTGTTTCATCATTTTTGTAGCCCTCCCTCATGTCTAGTCCCAGGTGCTGGATTAGGAAGACTGGCCTTGGAAATTTCATGTCTTGGTATGGGTTTATATACTAATTCAAGTGCTTTCTGACAAATGTTTCACTAAAATGCTGATATGGTTATTTTCCTTCTGATCTACAGGTTTCAAGAGTCAAGGAAATGAATTCTCATACTACATGATGATCTGCTCAAGTTTTATTCTTAATCAGTAATGCTGCTCTGATAATTTCTGTATCTTACTCATATTTATGACATCTGTATTCTGACGCTCTCGTGTTCATATCAACTTATTGAATAATCATTTTTATTGTTGTCAGGACTCAAGCTATAGGGGAATGGACTATTCATCCATGGATTCACAGCAATTGTAATTCACTGTCTGATGCTGATCAGCTTCGTCCAGTTTCCATCCCGGATATTCTTCCTGCTAGGTGATCATTTTGCTTATGATGTTTCGTTTCCTCTGGTTTCTGTGAGTTGTCTCTGTAAATTATCTGGAAATATAGAATAGTGTTCATCGTGTCATCTTATGAAACATTATTTTATCATTACTGCTGGATAAAAGGCACATCAATTATAATTGTTATAATATTTCATTGAGCGTCTATAGAAGATGTTCACTGTCTACAGAAACATGCGGCTAAATTACTAATCTTTCAAAAGATGGCTACAAGTATGTACCCCAAGTATTTGAGCCACATTTTCCTAGAAAGATGGCAACTTTAGGGATGCTATTTGAATAATTGGCTTAAAACTCCCGAAGCACTCAAGTATTTGAGCAACATCAGACATTTATATTGTTACCGCCATGATTCTAATACGAGAAAAAAATAATATAATATTTAAATATTATTTCAGTTTTAAATACAATAAAATGGAGGTAGGCTGTCGCCTGTAGGTCAATGTCATGAGTTTCAAGAGGTTACCGTACAAGACTGTTACCAGGGAGAGATTTTAGGTTTTAAGAGTAGTCAACTGCAGTCAACTTGTTTGTTCTTGTGAATCACTGCTGTGTGGACAAGAGCAGCCATTGGTGGTCTACTTAGAGCAGCCAAGATTGGTTGTCAGCCCTGCCAACGTTTCCCCTTATTTTTTGAGAAATAAAAGATTAATTCTTATTTGGAATATGTGTGTCTAAATTTATTGATTTGGTAGGAATGATTGTAGACGATTACCAAGTATAAGGTAAGAAAGTATTTGAGATGACTGGATGTTATTTGGATAACTATTATCATAAGGAAGGTGATTTGTACACAACCAAAACCTTTTATAAGGGCACATATGTTAAATAAATGGTTTTGGTGGTGTACAAATCATCTACGTTATCTTTTAGTTATGTTGGCAAGTTAATTCTTCTTGATATATCACTTTTAGTATGAATATGGTTGTAAATTAATGATATGAGGCAAATTGATGGATATAATATGCCATATAACATTATCCGCATTCCATACAACATTGTGTAACTGTATATGTAAAGGATGCCTTGTCGCTTATTTTTTCTATGTTATCATGCTTCATTATCTAATATATGCTCCGAAACATACTTGTTTCACATATTAGAAATCTTGAAAACTTTTTGCCTCTGGATGGTCATTATCTTTCTCTATATTTAGTGCTATGTTATGCCTGTCCTAGTGTCTTACAGTATGAAGTAGGAATAATGGGATACACAGTCAAAAGGTTACTGATAATCTGTATGATGTGTTTTTGACATCTTGAATTATGCATCACCTTTGGGCTGTTTCGAACCTTAACCAGATTTTGCTAAGATATAAATATCATGAAAATTATTGCCATATATGTACCCAGATACTAGGAATTTGCGGATCAGGTAAAGATCTTTTGGAGGTATTACAGTATATTGTAAAGGATGTACACTTACAGGTTACGAGTCCAACAGGGGCTGTGTAGTACATTCGACCATCTGTATCTAAAGTGCACAGCCTTAATAGTGCTGTGTTGCATCCCTTTTTTCTGGACCTTCCAACTTAATTTCTATATTTTCTGTGACAGTGCAGGGATTACGGAAGGGTTTTCTATGTGTGGTGGAGACTTTGTTGAAGTGTATGGTGACCCGGCCCAAGTAGGTATGGTAGAGACACAGAGATCAATCATTGTTCCCTTAAATTTTTATTTCAGGATTCATGTGTTACCTTGTATATTTCTCTTTCTTTTGGTAAACGTAGGTTTATGCTTGATTATTTGCATCGAAAAATGAAAATATAGTATTTCAAGTGGATATTTTATGATTCATCATTTTATGCCACTTGCAGGAGCGTGGGATGCAATCGTGACCTGCTTCTTCCTTGATACAGCCCACAATATTGTTGAATACATTGAAATCATCTCAAAAATTCTTAAAGATGGGGGAGTAAGTACTGTTACTGGTTTCTCGTCAATTAAGTTTTATCATCTCACAGAGAAGTTATAAGTTTACCCTTTGGCAGGTTTGGATAAACCTAGGTCCCCTACTTTATCACTTCGCAGATATGTACGGTCAAGAAGATGTAAGCATCTTTTGCAAACATGCGGTTTTATCCACAATATTTATCAAATACATGTTCCGCTTATAGATTTCACATTGCTTATACCCTTTCTGATCCTTTAGGAAATGTCAGTTGAGTTAAGTTTGGAAGACGTGAAGAGGATCACACTCCATTATGGATTTGAGTTGGAGGTCAGCCACATTACACTTTTTATGTATTCATTAGTCTTATAAGGTGATCTTTTTGTGAATTATTGTTAATTCTTTTTGGAGAACAGCTCGAGAAGACTATCGAAACAACTTATACTACGAATCCCAGATCGATGATGCAAGTAAGTTTTTCACCGTGTTTAGTCTTTTTTATTTTCTTCTTCTGTGATAGTATTGTTAATATTTGAGTGGCCTCGTGCATTTAAAAAAAAAATAGTGCGAACTGAAAATCAGGATCAGATTAGAGAATAAAGTTAAGGACGGATAGTTTATATGATTTTGAACAATCAGTACTTGTTGAAGCAATTTTATTTCCCTGAAAAGAATCTTCGTTTAACATGTGACTGTCAAGTTCGTTGCATCAACCGATAAGTTCTTTGTATTCAAGCAAGATACGATATTTAGACTAAATTACAAATCTTAATCTGTTGAAACCTTACGGGTTGGCTTATTGACCTCCAAAGACACACACACACACACACACACACACACACACACACACACACAAAAATAATAAAAAATAAAAAAAAAATTGAGAGCCTGTAGTATGCCATGTTTGATCTTGAATGCCAAATTGTTTTAGTTTCAAAAGTAACATTGTATATAGTTTTGTTTTGATAATATTTGTAGAGGAAATGACATTTCTTTCTTGGTTTTGCAGAATCACTATTTTTCAGCATTTTGGACAATGCGCAAGAAACCATTGGTGGCTGCAAGTATAGAAAGCATGGATGAATAAATCAACACATCTATTACTACAATACATGGATCAACATAAGCTTCTTTCTATTTTAGAAATTCTCGACACCCAATTATGCAACCGTGAACCTTTTTGAAATGTGTTTCGACTATTTTCTTGATTCAAAAAACCGAGTAGCATTTGTTCATGAACTAAATGTATAAGGTAATCTCCACAGAAATAGATTTGAACTATACTATTTATGTTTGTTATGGATGGAAAATAAACTATTAATTCTCAAATGATAATCATGTGTCTGTCTAGGGGCGGAGCTAGAAATTTTTAGTCGAGGGGGGCACACTTTGATAAATTTTATAAGCTACACTAGAAATTGANGCCAAATATTTTTGAAAATTTACACTACCGCTAAGGGGGCTGGGGGCACCTGACCTTGTCCTACCCCCACCCACCAATCTCCACCCATGCTGTATGTTTAAGCTGAATGGTCACTAGTTTTTCTGTTACTTTCTTGTTTCAGTTTTAACCTTTTTATCTTGTTTGGGCTTGGGCTCAACGATGAGCAACGCAATTGTTAGAGGCCCAACATGCTACATTTAATTATTTAAAGACCTGATAGAAAACATCACGAACATGAATATTTAGAGATAACTTTCTACAAAGAAAATATTTATATTATTGCAAATTCAAATCCCTTACAATGGTTGACACATGGTTATATATTGCATTGATCGAGCCTATAGCGCAAATACAAATATTTTCTTACATAATTGTTCTATAACATAAGTGTTTCCGTTATAATAGCGGCCACATCATTGCACACGTAAACTATCAATAGCAAATTAGTATTTCGATGACTTCGACCAACTTCGAGTAAAGTTTATTTATACGGGGCATTTATACGCTTCGGCATGAAACCCAAGGGAAAAATAGGAAAGAAGATGGATGGTTCCAAACAATCCACGTTCCCCCACAATCTCAAACCGCTGACCGTAAAACACGCGTCACGAAAAGACTATGAAACTAGCAACGAAAAAGGCAGAATAATAAGTCTAGAAATGTCAACCACACGCTACAAAAAAATACGTGCAGTAAACACACTAGACTGGGGGGACTTGATGTGTATTACGGATAGCGTCCCTACTGGGCCTTGACTATATTATACATACGGGCATGGACCATCTCATGCAAACCAGGCCTGGATCACACTATGCATAACCGGGCTCCGGCCCCACAAAGCAAACTAGGCTCCGGTCCACAAAACAATAGACCCGGACATTACTTAAGCCCAGGCCACGAGCAAGGCACAAGTCCGGGCGCTCTAAGACGTACACGGACAATATTGAGTGACGTTCCTGAAGCACCCTCACGGACCGGCCCCCGGTCCGAAAAACAATCCGCATCCACAAACATCGATTAAGCTGCGGGTCCTTGCCCGACAAGGGCCCCACCTCGGCCACTATAGCAAATGTGCGAAATGCTAGGAAACCCTAGCATTTCCACTACCTATAAAAGGAAACCTCGACACACACTTTCGGGGTATGATTTTTCTCACTCATCCCAATACTCTCATATTCCTCTGACAACATGAGTACTTACTCTCACGCCGGAGCTTTATCATGGGGTCTGTCCCCATGGTAAGGCTAACGGTCTACTCTCATTTGCGCAGGAATCAAACATTCACTTGGATTAGTACAGAATATACTACTCGATACACCCGTCTAAAGTAGCTCAAAGCATTGTTAAGCTCAATCTCAACCAGTCACACTTTTTGTACTAACAAATATATACTACCATAATTCCATATGAAAACATTTAACTAGAATTTCTCCATGTTGTTGCTAAAAAAACTTAATTATGTTTATTTCAACCTTCTTTTGACGGGTATCACTACTCGTATTCGTACTCTTCATTATCTGGGCAAAAAACATCATATCCTCCTGAATCTCCTTTGCAGTAAAGGAAACTTTGGGTCGATTTTCCAAGAGCTTCCCTGGGTCTTCATATGGTGCTTGTCTCTTAAGGGTATCTCCAATGCATTATACCTTTATAAGTTTAATACACTGCCACATCAGTTACACATCATCATTTAACCTTTTTCACATAAAACACTTGCAATCCATCAAAACTTACATGGTTTAATGAGTTTCCACATCACTATTTCTTATAATCATTCAAAATGAACTATGTCATTTTACATATAAAATAAAATAAATTTGAAACTGACATTAAAATAGTATAGTTCAGGGAATGTAACAAAAGGGGGCCCGTAATATGCTTTCAGTATCTATACTTTTTATTTAAAAGTTATCAATGTGACAAAAGAAGGTCCACCATATTTGTATAAATGAGGTCCAAACAGAGACCAACTCAAATTACACGCACGGATCTCACAATGGTATTGAATGATGAGTTGTCATGCAATGCTTTTTATTGAACTATGCCACATCACCCCATTGTGGATGGCCTAATACATCTCTATTTTGGTGCTATAGGGCCACCTGTAGAAATAGAGGCAAATTGCATTTTGGTTCTTGTGGTTTAAGATACTTATGTTGCTCTGGATTCAAACTTTTAGGTACTTCTTGAACAAGAATATTCTTTGTTTTTTATTGCATCTTGACAAACACTTAGTGAAACAAATAAACAGTATTCCATCATTTGAGGCTGTTGTAATTGTTTGTCCAATTATATCAGATTTATGTAGTATCAGAATAGGGAAATCATATTCAAATTATATAGTTTTAATGACATTGTACTACAATAGTTAAAAAAAATTCCAATTCTTTAAAACAAGTGTTTTTAAATATTGTAAACGGGTTGAGCTTATATCACATTAGATGATGGCGGGTATGGTAGTAGATGTCTCTGTACTTGTCGTTTTGTAACACACCGATCTTTTGACTTAACAACCGTCAGTGTTTCTCTGTTAAGTCCTCACGTGCAGGTCGATGACATTTTGTACATTTCACCGGCATTCAACTTTAACCTTTTTTTTATAAAGGGTATATTACATCGTGGGTCCTGATGGTTAAGGCGAGATGTGGATACGGTACTCATATATAGGGTTACACACGCGTAGTCCTTAACGTCACGCTTTTCACTCACCCACGGTCCAAAACCTCATTTAGAATCTCATTACCTCCAAGGGTCTTTTCGTATTTTCAATAGATTTTATTGTCCAAAACACCCTTGTTACATATTGTTATCAACAACCAAACAACTTGGGCTTTAACTCTTCTCCACTTTTTCAACCTACAAACTCCCACCACTTCCATTACCACCACCGCCGCCATCACCACCCCATTATCTACCACCATACCCACCATCATCTAATGTGATACTAAATAAGCTCAAGCTCTTTACAATATTTAAAAACACATATTTTAAAGAGTTGGAATATCTTTTGTAACTATTGTGGTACATCAGCTTTAAAATAAGATATATAATTTGAATATGGTTTCCCTTTGATGATAATACATAAATCTGATTAAATTAGACAAACATTTACAACACCCACAAATGATGGAATGCTTGTTTCGAGTTTCACCAAGTATTTGTCAAGATGGAACAAAAAACAGAGAATATTCATGCTCAAGAAGTACCCAAAAGTTTAAACCCTGAGCACCTAAGTATAGAAAACCACAAGAACCAAAATGCAATTTGTCATCTACTTCTACATGCGGCCCTAAAGCACCAAAAGAGAGATGTATAAGGAGACAAGCACCAGATGAAGACCTAGTGAAGCTATAGGAGATGAAACCCAAGGTTTTGCTTACTCTGGAAGAGATTTAGGAGGACACGAAGTTTATCGCCCAGATAATGAAGAGTACGATAAGAGTAGCGATACGTATCAAAAGAAAGTTGAAATAAACATATTATTTCTTTTTAACCACTTAATGGTGAAGTTTAATTTCAATGTTTTTATATGGAATTATGGTAACATATATAAATGATAGCGTTCATATTTATACATGTGCTTTCTATTTCAGAAGCAACATTTAAAGCTGAACTAAATGAAGTTCCAGAGGTTTCAGCTAAGCGGCCAAAGGTTATTTTCTTAGCCATTTTGCTAAAACAAACAAACAATTTGCTTCAAAAAAATGGCTTAGTAAAAAACGTTTTGCGGGTTGGGAGAAACTCCTGGAACTTCATTTAGTTCAGTTTTAAATTATGCTTATGAAATAGACGGCACCTGCATGAATATGAACACTAACATTAATATATACTACCATAATTCCACATGAAAACATTTAACTAGAACTTCTCCATGTAGTGGTTAAAAAAAACTAAATTATGATTTTTCAACCTTCTTTTGACGCGTATCACTACTCGTATCCGTACTCTTCATTATCTGGGCATAAAACTTCATGTCCTCCTGATACTCCTTTGGAGTAAAAGAAACTTTGGGCCGATTCTCCAAGAGCTTCTCTAGGTCTTCGTATGGTGCTTGTCTCCTAATACTTCTCTATTTTGGTGCTTTAGGGCCACCTGTAGAAGTAGATGGCAGGTTGCATTTTGGTTCTTGTTGTTTAATATACTTATGTTGCTCAGGGTTCAAACTTTTAGGTACTTCCTGAGCATGAATATTCTTTGTTTTTAATTCCATCTTGACAAATACATAGTGAAACTCAAAAACAATATTCCATCTTTTAAGAGTGTTGTAATTGTTTGTCTAATTATATCAGATTTATGTAGTATCAGAATAGGGAAATCCTATTCAAATTATATAGTGTTAAAGACATTGCACTACAATAGTTAAAAAAAAATCCAACTCTTTAAAACAAGTGTTTTTATATATTGTAAACGGGTTGAGCTTATTTAGTATCACATTAGATGATGGCGGGTATGGTGGTAGATGTTTCTGTACTTGTTGTTTTTTAACACACCTGTGTTTTGACCAAACAACCGTCATTGTTTCTCTATTAAGTCCTCACGTGCAGGTTGATGACATTTTGTTCATTTCACAAGCATTCATCTTCAACCTTCTTTTTATAAAGATATATTACATCATGATGGTTAGGGCGAGTTGTGGATACGGTACTCATATATAGGGTTACGCACGCGTAGTCCTTAACGTCACGCTTTTCACTCACCCACGGTCCAAATCCGCATTTAGAGTCTCATTACCTCCAAGGGTCTTTTGGTATTTTCAATAGATTTTATTGTCCAAAACACCCTTGTTACATATTGTTATCAACAACCAAACAACTTGGGCTTTAACTTTTCTCCACTTTTTCAACCTACAAACTCCCACCACTTCCATTACCACCACCGCCGCCATCGCCACCCCATTATCTACCACCATACCCACCATCATCTAATGTGATACTAAATAAGCTCAAGCTCTTTACAATATTTAAAAACACATATTTTAAAGAGTTGGAATATCTTTTGTAACTATTGTGGTACATCATCTTTAAAACAAGATATATAATTTGAATATGATTTCCCTTTTATGATAATACGTAAATCTGATTTAATTAGACAAACATTTACAACACCCGCAAATGATGGAATGCTTGTTTCGAGTTTCACCAAGTATTTGTCAAGATGGAACAAAAAACAGAGAATATTCATGCTCAGGAAGTACCCAAAAGTTTAAACCCTGAGCACCTAAGTATAGAAAACCACAAGAACCAAAATGCAATTTTTCATCTACTTCTACATGCGGCCCTAAAGCACTAAAAGAGAGATGTATAAGGAGACAAGCACCAGATGAAGACCTAGTGAAGTTCTAGGAGATTCGACCCAAGGTTTTGCTTACTCTGGAGGAGATTTAGGAGGACATGAAGTTTATTGCCCAGATAATGAAGAGTACGATAAGAGTAGAAATAAACATATTATTTCTTTTTAACCACTTAATGGTGAAGTTTAAGTTAAATGTTTTTATATGGAATTATGCTAACATATATAAATGATAACGTTCATATTTATACAGGTGCTTTCTATTTCAGAAGCAACATTTAAAGCTGAACTAAATGAAGTCCAGAGGTTTCAGCTAAGCGGCCAAAGGTTATTTTCTTAGCCATTTTGCTAAAACAAACAAACAATTTGCTTCAAAAAAATGACTAAGTAAAAAACATTTTACGGCTTGGGAGAAACTCCTAGAACTTTACTTAGTTAAGTTATAAATTATGCTTCTGAAATAGACGGCACCTGCATGAATATGAACACTAACATTAATATATACTACCATAATTCCACATGAAAACATTTAACTAGAACTTGTCTATATAGAGGTTAAAACAAACTAAATTGTGTTTTTTCAACCTTCTTTTGACGCGTATCACTACTCGTATCCGTACTCTTCATTATCTGGCAAAAAACTTCATGTCCTCCTGATACTCCTTTGGAGTAAAGGAAACTTTGGGCCGATTCTCCAAGAGCTTCTCTAGGTCTTCGTATGGTGCTTGTCTTCTAATACTTCTCTATTTTGGTGCTTTAGGGCCACCTGTAGAAGTAGATGGCAGATTGCATTTTGGTTCTTGTTGTTTAATATACTTATGTTGCTCACGGTTTCCATCTTATAAGGGTGTTGTAATTGTTTGTCTAATTATATCAGATTTATGTAGTATCAGAATAGGGAAATCATATTCAAATTATATAGTTTAAAGATCCAACTCTTTAAAACAAGTATTTTTAAATATTGTAAACGGGTTGAGCTTATTTAGTATCACATTAGGTGATGGCGGGTATGGTGGTAGATGTCTATGTATTGTCGTTTTGTAACACACCAGTCTTTTGACCAAATTACCGTCAGTGTTTCTCTGTTAAGTACTCAATTGCAGGTCGATGACATTTTGTTCATTTCACCAGCATTCATCTTTAACCATCTTTTTATAAAGGGTATATTACATCGTTGGTCAAGATGGTTAGAGCGAGTTGTGGATACGGTACTCATATATAGGGTTACGCACGCGTAGTCCTTAACGTCACGCTTTCCAATCACCCACGGTCCAAAACCTCATTTAGAATCTCATTACCTCCATGGGTCTTTTGGTATTTTCAATAGATTTTGTTGTCCAAAACACCCTTGTTACATATTGTTATCTACATCAAACAACCAGCTCTTTAACTTTTCTCTACTTTTTCAACCTACAAACTCCCACCACTTCCATTACCACCACCGCCGCCATCACCACCCCTTTATCTACAACCATACCCACCATCATCTAATGTGATACTAAAATAAGCTCAAGCTCTGTATAATATTTAAAAACACATATTTTAAAAAGTTGGAATATCTTTTGTAACTATTGTGGTACAACATCTTTAAAACAAGATATATAATTTGAATATGATTTCCATATTATGATAATACGTAAATCTGATTTAATTAGACAAACAATTACAACACCCGCAAATGATGGAATGCTTGTTTCGAGTTTCACCAAGTATTTGTCAAGATGGAACGAAAAACAGAGAATATTCATGCTCAGGAAGTACCCAAAAGTTTAAACCCTGAGCACACAAGTATAGAAAACCACCAGAACCAAAATGCAATTTGTCATCTACTTCCACAAGAGGCCCTAAAGCACCAAAACAGAGATGTATAAGGAGACAAGCACCAGATGAAGACCTAGTGAAGCTCTTGGAGATTCGACCCAAGGTTTTGCTTACTCTAGAGGAGATTTAGGAAGACATGAAGTTTTTTCCCCAGATAATGAAGAGTACGATAAGAGTAGCAATACGTATCGAAAGAAAGTTGAAATAAACATATTATTTCTTTTTTAACCACTTAATGGTGAAGTTTAAGTTAAATGTTTTTATATGGAATTATGGTAACATATATAAATTATAGCGTTCATATTTATACAGGTGCTTTCTATTTCAGAAGAAACATTTAAAGCTGAACTAAATGAAGTTCCAGAAGTTTAAGCTAAGCGGCCAAAGATTATTTTCTTAGCCATTTTGCTAAAACAAACAAACAATTTGCTTCGAAAAAATGACTAAGTAAAAAACGTTTTGCGGCTTGGGAGAAACTCCTGGAACTTCATTTAGTTCAGTTTTAAATTATATTTTGAAATAGACGGCACCTGCATGAATATGAACACTAACATTAATATATACTACCATCATTCCACATGAAAACATTTAACTAGAAATTGTCCATGTAGTGGTTAAAAAAACTAAATTATGTTTTTTAAACCTTCTTTTGACGCGTATCACTACTCGTATCCGTACTCTTCATTATATGAGCAAAAAACTTCACGTCCTCCTGATACTCCTTTGGAGTAAAGGAAACTTTGGGCCGATTCTCCGAGAGCTTCTCTTGGTCTTCGTAAGGTGCTTGTCTCCTAATACTTCTCTATTTTGGTGCTTTAGGGCCACCTGTAGAAGTAGATGGCAGATTGAATTTTGGTTCTTGTTGTTTAATATACTTATGTTGCTCAGGGTTCAAACTTTTAGGTACTTCCAGAGCATGAATATTCTTTGTTTTTTATTCCATCTTTAAAAACACTTAGTGAAACTCAAAACAATATTCCATCTTTTAAGGGTGTTGTAATTGTTTGTCTAATTATATCAAATTTATGTAGTATCAGAATAGGGAAATCATATTCAAATTATATAGTTTTAAGGACATTGTACTACAATAGTTAAAAAAGATCCAACTCTTTTAAACAAGTGTTTTTAAATATTGTAAACGGGTTGAGCTTATTTAGTATCACATTAGATGATGGCGGGTATGGTGGTAGAAGTCTCTGTACTTGTCGTTTTGTAATACACCGGTCTTTTGACCAAACTACCGTCAGTGTTTCTCTGTTAAGTACTCACGTGCAGGCCGATGACATTTTGTTCATTTCACCAGCATTCATCTTTAATCTTCTTTTTATAAAGGGTATATTACATCGTTGGTCAAGATGGTTAGGGCGAGTTGTGGATACGGTACTCATATATAGGGTTACGCACGCGTAGTCCTTAACGTCACGCTTTTCACTCTCCCACGGTCCAAAACCTCATTTAGAATCTCATTACCTCCAAGGGTCATTTGGTATTTTCAATAGATTTTATTGTCCAAAACACCCTTGTTACATATTGTTATCAACATCCAAACAACCCGCGCTTTAACTTTTCTCCACTTTTTCAACCTACAAACTCCCACCACTTCCATTACCACCACCGCCGCCATCACCACCCCTTTATCTACAACCATACCCACCATCATCTAATGTGATACTAAAATAAGCTCAAGCTCTTTATAATATTTAAAAACACATATTTTAAAGAGTTGGAATATCTTTTGTAACTATTGTGGTACATCATCTTTAAAACAAGATATATAATTTGAATATGATTTCCCTATTATGATAATACGTAAATCTGATTTAATTAGACAAACAATTACAACACCCGCAAATGATGGAATGCTTGTTTCAAGTTTCACCAAGTATTTGTCAAGATGGAACGAAAAAAAGAGAATATTCATGCTCAGGAAGTACCCAAAAGTTTAAACCCTGTGCACACAAGTATAGAAAACCACAAGAACCAAAATGCAATTTGTCATCTACTTCTACAAGAGGCCCTAAAGCACCAAAACAGAGATGTATAAGGAGACAAGCACCAGATGAAGACCTAGTGAAGCTCTTGGAGATTCGACCCAAGGTTTTGCTTACTCTAGAGGAGATTTAGGAGGACATGAAGTTTTTTACCCAGATATTGAAGAGTACGATAAGAGTAGCGATACGTATCAAAAGAAAGTTGAAATAAACATATTATTTCTTTTTTAACCACTTAATGGTGAAGTTTAAGTTAAATGTTTTTATATGGAATTATGGTAACATATATAAATGATAGCATTCATATTTATACAGGTGCTTTCTATTTCAGAAGAAACATTTAAAGCTGAACTAAATGAAGTTCCAGAAGTTTCAGCTAAGCGGCCAAAGGTTATTTTCTTAGCCATTTTGCTAAAACAAACATACAATTTGCTTCGAAAAAATGACTAAGTAAAAAACGTTTTGCAGCTTGGGAGAAACTCCTGGAACTTCATTTAGTTCAGTTTTAAATTATGCTTCTGAAATAGACGGCACCTGCATGAATATGAACACTAACATTAATATATACTACCATCATTCAACATGAAAACATTTAACTAGAACTTGTCCATGTAGTGGTTAAAAAAACTAAATTATGTTTTTTCAACCTTCTTTTGACGCGTATCACTACTCGTATCCGTACTCTTCATTATATGGGCAAAAAACTTCATGTCCTCCTGATACTCCTTTGGAGTAAAGGAAACTTTGGGCCGATTCTCCGAGAGCTTCTCTAGGTCTTCGTAAGGTGCTTGTCTCCTAATACTTCTCTATTTTGGTGCTTTAGGGCCACCTGTAGAAGTAGATGGCAGATTACATTTTGGTTCTTGTTGTTTAATATACTTATGCTGCTGAGGGTTCAAACTTTTAGGTACTTCCTGAGCATGAATATTCTTTGTTTTTTATTCCATCTTGACAAACACTTAGTGAAACTCAAAAACAATATTCCATCTTTTAAGGGTGTTGTAATTGTTTGTCTAATTATATCAGATTTATGTAGTATCAGAATAGGGAAATCATATTCAAATTATATAGTTTTAAAGACATTGTACTACAATAGTTAAAAAAGATCCAACTCTTTAAAACAAGTGTTTTTAAATATTGTAAACGGGTTGAGCTTATTTAGTATCACATTAGATGATGGCGGGTATGGGGGTAGATGTCTCTGTACTTGTCGTTTTGTAACACACCGGTCTTTTGACCAAACTATCGTCAGTGTTTCTCTGTTAAATACTCACGTGCAGGTCGATGACATTTTGTTCATTTCACCAGCATTCATCTTTAACCTTCTTTTTATAAATGGTATATTACATCGTTGGTCAAGATGGTTAGGGCGAGTTGTGGATACGATACTCATATATAGGGTTACGCACGCGTAGTCCTTAACGTCACGCTTTTCACTCACCCACGGTCCAAAACCTCATTTAGAATCCCATTACCTCCAAGGGTCTTTTGGTATTTTCAATAGATTTTATTGTCCAAAACACCCTTGTTACATATTGTTATCAACAACCAAACAACCCGCGCTTTAACTTTTCTCCAGTTTTTCAACCTACAAACTCCCACCACTTCCATTACCACCACCGCCGCCATCACCACCCCATTATCTACCACCATACCCACCATCATCTAATGTGATACTAAATAAGCTCAAGCTCTTTACAATATTTAAAAACACATATTTTAAAGAGTTGGAATATCTTTTGTAACTATTGTGGTACATCATCTTTAAAACAAGATATATAATTTGAATATGATTTCTCTATTATGATAATACGTAAATCTGATTTAATTAGACAAACAATTACAACACCCGCAAATGATGGAATGCTTGTTTCAAGTTTCACCAAGTATTTGTCAAGATGGAACGAAAAAAAGAGAATATTCATGCTCAGGAAGTACCCAAAAGTTTAAACCCTGTGCACACAAGTATAGAAAACCACAAGAACCAAAATGCAATTTGTCATCTACTTCTACAAGAGGCCCTAAAGCACCAAAACAGAGATGTATAAGGAGACAAGCACCAGATGAAGACCTAGTGAAGCTCTTGGAGATTCGACCCAAGGTTTTGCTTACTCTAGAGGAGATTTAGGAGGACATGAAGTTTTTTACCCAGATATTGAAGAGTACGATAAGAGTAGCGATACGTATCAAAAGAAAGTTGAAATAAACATATTATTTCTTTTTTAACCACTTAATGGTGAAGTTTAAGTTAAATGTTTTTATATGGAATTATGGTAACATATATAAATGATAGCATTCATATTTATACAGGTGCTTTCTATTTCAGAAGAAACATTTAAAGCTGAACTAAATGAAGTTCCAGAAGTTTCAGCTAAATGAAGTTCCAGAAGTTTCAGCTAAGCGGCCAAAGGTTATTTTCTTAGCCATTTTGCTAAAACAAACAAAAAATTTGCTTCGAAAAAATGACTAAGTAAAAACGTTTTGCGGCTTCGGAGAAACTCCTGGAACTTCATTTAGTTCAGTTTTAAATTATGCTTCTGAAATAGACGGCACCTGCATGAATATGAACACTAACATTAATATATACTACCATAATTCCACATGAAAACATTTAACTAGAACTTGTCCATGTAGTGGTTAAAAAAACTAAATTATGTTTTTTCAACCTTCTTTTGACGCGTATCACTACTCGTATCCGTACTCTTCATTATCTGGCAAAAAACTTCATGTCCTCCTGATACTCCGTTGGAGTAAAGGAAACTTTGGGCCGATTCTCCAAGAGCTTCTCTAGGTCTTCGTATGGTGCTTGTCTCCTAATACTTCTCTATTTTGGTGCTTTAGGGCCACCTGTAGAAGTAGATGGCAGATTGCATTTTGGTTCTTGTTGTTTAATATACTTATGTTGCTCACGGTTTAAAGTTTTAGGTACTTCCTGAGCATGAATATTCTTTGTTTTTTATTCCATCTTGACAAACACTTAGTGAAACTCAAATCAATATTCCATCTTATAAGGGTGTTGTAATTGTTTGTCTAATTATATAAGATTTATGTAGTATCAGAATAGGGAAATCATATTCAAATTATATAGTTTAAAGACATTGTACTACAATAGTTAAAAAAGATCCAACTCTTTAAAACAAGTATTTTTAAATATTGTAAACGGGTTGAGCTAATTTAGTATCACATTAGGTGATGGCGGGTATGGTGGTAGATGTCTCTGTATTGTCGTTTTGTAACACACCAGTCTTTTGACCAAATTACCGTCAGTATTTCTATGTTAAGTACTCACGTGCAGGTCGATGACATTTTGTTCATTTCACCAGCATTCATCTTTAACCTTCTTTTTATAAAGGGTATATTACATCGTTGGTCAAGATGGTTAGAGCGAGTTGCGGATACGGTACTCATATATAGGGTTACGCACGCGTAGTCCTTAACGTCACGCTTTTCAATCACCCACGGTCCAAAACCTCATTAAGAATCTCATTACCTCCAAGGGTCTTTTGGTATTTTCAATAGATTTTATCGTCCAAAACACCCTTGTTACATATTGTTATCAACATCCAAACAACCCGCTCTTTAACTTTTCTCCACTTTTTCAACCTACAAACTCCCACCACTTCCATTACCACCACCGCCGCCATCACCACCCCTTTATCTACAACCATACCCACCATCATCTAATGTGATACTAAAATAAGCTCAAGCTCTGTATAATATTTAAAAACACATATTTTAAAGAGTTGGAATATCTTTTGTAACTATTGTGGTACATCATCTTTAAAACAAGATATATAATTTGAATATGATTTCCCTATTATGATAATACGTAAATCTGATTTAATTAGACAAACAATTACAACACCCGCAAATGATGGAATGCTTGTTTCGAGTTTCACCAAGTATTTGTCAAGATGGAACAAAAAACAGAGAATATTAATGCTCAGGAAGTACCCAAAAGTTTAAACCCTGAGCACACAAGTATAGAAAACCACCAGAACCAAAATGCAATTTGTCATCTACTTCTACAAGAGGCCCTAAAGCACCAAAACAGAGATGTATAAGGAGACAAGCACCAGATGAAGACCTAGTGAAGCTCTTGGAGATTCGACCCAAGGTTTTGCTTACTCTAGAGGAGATTTAGGAGGACATGAAGTTTTTTCCCCAGATAATGAAGAGTACGATAAGAGTAGCGATACGTATCGAAAGAAAGTTGAAATAAACATATTATTTCTTTTTTAACCACTTAATGGTGAAGTTTAAGTTAAATGTTTTTATATGGAATTATGGTAACATATATAAATTATAGCGTTCATATTTATACAGGTGCTTTCTATTTCAGAAGAAACATTTAAAGCTGAACTAAATGAAGTTCCAGAAGTTTCAGCTAAGCGGCCAAAGGTTATTTTCTTAGCCATTTTGCTAAAACAAACAAACAATTTGCTTCGAAAAAATGACTAAGTAAAAAACGTTTTGCGGCTTGGGAGAAACTCCTGGGATTTCATTTAGTTCAGTTTTAAATTATGCTTCTGAAATAGACGGCACCTGCATGAATATGAACACTAACATTAATATATACTACCATAATTCCACATGAAAACATTTAACTAGAACTTGTCCATGTAGTGGTTAAAAAAACTAAATTATGTTTTTTCAACCTTCTTTTGACGCGTATCACTACTCGTATCCGTACTCTTCATTATATGGGCAAAACACTTCATGTCCTCCTGATACTCCTTTTGAGTAAAGGAAACTTTGGGCCGATTCTCCAAGAGCTTCTCTAGGTCTTCGTATGGTTCTTGTCTCCTAATACTTCTCTATTTTGGTGCTTTAGGGCCACCTGTAGAAGTAGATGGAAGATTGCATTTTGGTTCTTGTTGTTTAATATACATATGTTGCTCAGGGTTCAAACTTTTAGGTACTTCCTGAGCATGAATATTCTTTGTTTTTTATTCCATCTTGACAAACACTTAGTGAAACTCAAAACAATATTCCATCTTTTAATGGTGTTGTAATTGTTTGTCTAAGTATATCAGATTTATGTAGTATCAGAATAGGGAAATCATATTCAAATTATATAGTTTTAAAGACATTGTACTACAATAGTTAAAAAAGATCCAACTCTTTAAAACAAGTGTTTTTAAATATTGTAAACGGGTTGAGCTTATTTAGTATCACATTAGATGATGGCGGGTATGGTGGTAGATGTATCTGTATTTGTCGTTTTGTAACACACCGGTCTTTTGACCAAACTACCGTCAATGTTTCTCTGTTAAAAACTCACGTGCTGGTCGATGACATTTTGTTCATTTCACCAGCATTCATCTTTAACCTTCTTTTTATAAAGGGTATATTACATCGTTGGTCAAGATGGTTAGGGCGAGTTGTGGATACGATACTCATATATAGGGTTACGCACGCGTAGTCCTTAACGTCACGCTTTTCACTCACCTACGGTCCATGATTGAGTCTGAACAATCAACTAAAGTCAACCAAGGATTTGGTCAACAAAAGTCAAACTAGATAAGGCACAATACACCAAGGAGAGTATAGGAGTTCTTCCCGGGTCGTTATGTCCCGACGAAGCGTGAAATGGTGTTGAAAACGATTTTGAGATCAAGTGATTTATGAAACGATGATTGATGAAAAAGATTGATTGGAATTAAACTACGAAATTATGAATGAAAATGATGAACAAACACTACAAATGATTACTGGAAATCTAGAAACGTTTACAAATCTAAAAATGTACGTTTACGTTTAATTAAACGTCTACGTACGAAAATAAAAGTGAAAATGGAAATCTATAAACACCTAGATGATGAAAAACATATTTTTACAATCCTAATGACAAAAGAAAATTTTAAGAAAAAGAAAAATATTTTTTAGACTTTTTAATTATTTAATATTAATTAATTACTAATTACTAATTAAACTAATTTAAATTAAAATAAATACTAAACTAATTTAGAAAATTACCAAACTTTTTCTAAAACTATTTAACAATTACAGAAGTCAAAAAAAATTATAAAAAACTCCTAAACTTTATAAATAAACTATTTTAGATTTAGTTTACTTAATTACCAATTAAAAGCTTATTAAACTAAATTAATTAAGAAAAATAGCAAATGAACAGTAACAATTAAGAAACTATTTTCTAAAAATACTATATAATTAATAAAAGCTAAAAAAAAATATAAAAAGATGCTAGAGATTAAAATTAAACACTAATTGATTTTATTTTTGATTTTTTTAATTAAAACTAATTAAACTACTTTTAATTGCTAAAATTACCAAATTAAAAGATAAAATTATGAAAATATTTGTACAAATACTATGTGATGCCAGAAACCTAGGAAAAATATGAAAACTACTAAGTATTTAATAAAAAATAGAAAATAAATTAAAAAGATAAATTCTATTAAATAGAAGCTATCACTAAAATTAAAGATGATGATTTTTGTGATTTTCTTTTTGAAATTTACTTAACTACTGAAATTAGGAAACTTTTGTAAAAACAACTTTGATGGAACTTGAAAATGATCTGTGTGCAAGCTTAATAAACCATCAGATGGCTTTTTGGCTTGAAAGTGAGGTTAATAAGCTCAATAAGCTTGAATCAAGGCACACAGACCACACAAGCAGGGAAATAAGATGCAAACAACTTGAAGGAACTTGAATGAGGGTAGAACACCAAGAAAATCTCACAGAATAAGCTAATAAGCTAAATAAGCAAATCCAAATTGCACTGAGATCTTAGCAGGCCTGCAGGGTACTTGTGGGCTTAAACCAGCTTATCTAATAAGCTTAAAAACTAATTACAACCCTGGAACCTAAAAGAATGGCTTATGAGCTTTTCAAAAAGCCCAAGCTCACCCTGTGGGACCCACAGGTGAGCTTATAAGGAGCTTATGAATCAAGCTCAAGTACACTGAATTCTCAGTGTACTGAGGAAATGGGACAATTTAAAAGCACTTTGCAGCCCTATCAAATAAGCTTGCAAGTGACTAATGAGCCCTGAACCTTAAAGCTTGTTGATTGGGCTTTCCAAAAAGCCAAATCACAAAAGCTGAAGTCCACAAATAAGCTTTTGGTGAGCTTATGAACTTGACTCTCTACACTGATGAATCAGTGTAGAGGGTTCACTGGGTGGAACTTGAGGNAAAAAGTGCTTAAAGGATAAGCAAATTTAAGCAGTTTAACAAGCTCACCAAAAATCAAGAAAAATACTATAGCAACACAACCAACCAAATAACAATATTCCAAAATCACAAGTTCAGAAACCAAGTATTGAGATCACAACAAAAATCACAAGTTAATTCAAAAACTTTTTTTTGCAAACTTTTGACTTTTGATTTTGCACTACTAATTTGACTTTTGTGAACTTTGATTGCTCTAAACTCACTGATTATGTTATATTATGATAAAAAGAGATGAAATCAAGTTATATAATGAACTAATAAGCTTGCATGATGAAAATGGGATCAAAATTCCCAACAGTACACTGCCAAGATGAAGTTGATGATGATTTTGACTTTTTTATCAAAAGACTTATGGATTTGTTGTTTGACTGACCCACTAGAACCTAATGAAACATGTTCTAACTATGCCAAACCAATGAAACTTGCTCAATCCTATTGAACACTCTTGAGCCAAACACCCCTATAAAAACTGTTATGGATGATTTTCAAGGCAAATTATGGATTTAAACTACCAAACTGAGATTTTAACTAATGTTAAGCTAAACTAAACTTAAATGGATTGATTTAGACAATAATTATTAGCAACACTAATAAGACCAATCAAACAGATTACAAAGGAAATATCAATTTTACACTAAGATCATGAAAACCTTAAACCATGGCTTAACCAAGGTATCTTGGAACTGCTACAAGCTCCAGCTTATTCAAAGAATAAGCTGGTAAAAGTCCTTCTTGCCAATCCATTTAGACAACTTCCTTAGCTTTCCACACTAGAATGCAAAGGTACCATGTGGTTAATTTGATCCTGATTTTATACCTTTTCCTGTTTTCTTTTTATGTTTTCAAATACTAATTGAGATTATAAGAGCTTATAAAGAGCTTATATTCACTAATAGACTTTTAAGAAATTCTTAATGAAACTGAAACTTGGAATATGAGATTTAACACTTGAAAACTTTCATTAACTTAAAAAGTAGATTACAACTTTGAAAACTAAAGAACTAAATTACATCTAAAGTACAGTACATCCTCTATGGCTTTTACTACTCCTACTTATACTAGAAAAATGAAAGATAAAAGCTTCTTGCCACATGTGCTCCTCCTGTTGCAACTTGGCAGTCCCCATGGCTTCCTTGCTGACCCTTGACCATATCCCAACCATCAATTTTACACTTCTTTCATCCTAGCCCTTGATTATCTTTTTGGCGCCAAATACCAATGGGGCAGTTTGAGTGGATTTGTTGAGGCATTAAATGGATAGAGAGGGGGGTTGGTTTGGTAGGTGAGGGGTTATTAATTGTGGTGGCTGGCTGGTGAAAAGGTGGGAGGAGGGGGGAGACAGAGGTACCTGGTTTTGGGGGGAATTGTTGGGAGGTTAGGGACGAGTCAAACCAAGGTTTGACTTGGTTTAAAAATATAAACGGGGTGTTTATGATTTGGGTTTTGGGCCGTGGGTTTTAATAAAGGGAATTGGGCCAGGGAAAAGGTTGGGCTGTGGGTGTGTTGGGAGTTATAAGGCTGGTTTTGGGTTTAGACTAATAAAGGGGTCCGTTTGGTTTATGAAGTGCAAGGACCAATTTTGTAAATTTCCCAAAGTTGGGGGACTGAAAATGTATTCCTCCCAAAGTTCTCACAAGGACCATTGTTGCTAAACTCCAATAATTCAAGGACCACAATTGCCATTTTTCCATTTTTAAATTTCCAAGGTCCATTTTTGATAATTTTCAAAGTTCAGAGGCCTTTTCTGCCATTTGCCCAAAAATTCATTCAAGGACCAATTTTGACAACTTAAAACATTTCATGGACCTTGAATGATAAAACTCCACAATTTTGGATTCCAGGGACTAGTTTTGCCAATTTTTGAAAGTTGGGGGACTGAAACTGCCAATTCTGCAAACTTTGCTCATTTTTCATTTGTTTTAAACATTTTGCATTTGAAACATATAAAACACGATCCTTGGATATTTTCTGCATTTTGATGCGTTTTTGCGTGTTTTCAGATGTTTTGCAGTTCAGATTTGACCAAAAATGATGAGTGTTTGAGCACTCATCAGTCCAAAACCTCATTTAGAATCTCATTACCTCCAAGGGTATTTTGGTATTTTTAATAGATTTTATTGTCCAAAACACCCTTGTTACATATTGTTATCAACATCCAAACAACCCGCGCTTTAACTTTTCTCCACTTTTTCAACCTACAAACTCCCACCACTTCTATTACCACCACCGCCGCCATCACCACCCCTTTATCTACCACCATACCCACCATCATCTAATGTGATACTAAATAAGCTCAAGCTCTTTACAATATTTAAAAACACATATTTTAAAGAGTTGGAATATCTTTTGTAACTATTGTGGTACATCATCTTTAAAACAAGATATATAATTTGAATATGATTTCCCTATTATTATAATACGTAAATCTGATTTAATTAGACAAACAATTACAACACCCGCAAATGATGGAATGCTTGTTTCAAGTTTCACCAAGTATTTGTCAAGATGGAACGAAAAAAAGAGAATATTCATGCTCAGGAAGTACCCAAAAGTTTAAACCCTGTGCACACAAGTATAGAAAACCACAAGAACCAAAATGCAATTTGTCATCTACTTCTACAAGAGGCCCTAAAGCACCAAAACAGAGATGTATAAGGAGACAAGCACCAGATGAAGACCTAGTGAAGCTCTTGGAGATTCGACCCAAGGTTTTGCTTACTCTAGAGGAGATTTAGGAGGACATGAAGTTTTTTACCCAGATATTGAAGAGTACGATAAGAGTAGCGATACGTATCAAAAGAAAGTTGAAATAAACATATTATTTCTTTTTTAACCACTTAATGGTGAAGTTTAAGTTAAATGTTTTTATATGGAATTATGGTAACATATATAAATGATAGCATTCATATTTATACAGGTGCTTTCTATTTCAGAAGAAACATTTAAAGCTGAACTAAATGAAGTTCCAGAAGTTTCAGCTAAATGAAGTTCCAGAAGTTTCAGCTAAGCGGCCAAAGGTTATTTTCTTAGCCATTTTGCTAAAACAAACAAAAAATTTGCTTCGAAAAAATGACTAAGTAAAAACGTTTTGCGGCTTCGGAGAAACTCCTGGAACTTCATTTAGTTCAGTTTTAAATTATGCTTCTGAAATAGACGGCACCTGCATGAATATGAACACTAACATTAATATATACTACCATAATTCCACATGAAAACATTTAACTAGAACTTGTCCATGTAGTGGTTAAAAAAACTAAATTATGTTTTTTCAACCTTCTTTTGACGCGTATCACTACTCGTATCCGTACTCTTCATTATCTAGGCAAAAAACTTCATGTCCTCCTGATACTCCTTTGGAGTAAAGTAAACTTTGGGCCGATTCTCGAAGAGCTTCTGTAGGTCTTTGTATGGTGCTTGTCTCCTAATACTTCTCTATTTTGGTGCTTTAGGGCCACCTGTAGAAGTAGATGGAAGATTGCATTTTGGTTCTTGTTGTTTAATATACTTATGTTGCTCAGGGTTCAAACTTTTAGGTACTTCCTGAGCATGAATATTCTTTGTTTTTTATTCCATCTTGACAAACACTTAGTGAAACTCAAAACAATATTCCATCTTTTAAGGGTGTTGTAATTGTTTGTCTAATTATATCAGATTTATGTAGTATCAGAATAGGTAAATCATATTCAAATTATATAGTTTTAAAGACATTGTACTACAATAGTTAAAAAAGATCCAACTCTTTAAAACAAGTGTTTTTAAATATTGTAAACGGGTTGAGCTTATTTAGTATCACATTAGATGATGGCGGGTATGGTGGTAGATGTATCTGTACTTGTCGTTTTGTAACACACCGGTCTTTTGACCAAACTACCGTCAGTGTTTCTCTCTTAAATACTCACGTGCAGGTCGATGAAATTTTGTTCATTTCACCAGCATTAATCTTTAACCTTCTTTTTATAAAGGGTATATTACATCATTGGTCAAGATGGTTAGGGCGAGTTGTGGATACGATACTCATATATAGGGTTACGCACGCGTAGTCCTTAACGTCACGCTTTTCACTCACCCACGGTCCAAAACCTCATTTAGAATCTCATTACCTCCAAGGGTCTTTTGGTATTTTCAATAGATTTTATTGTCCAAAATACCCTTGTTACATATTGTTATCAACAACCAAACAACCCGCGCTTTAACTTTTCTCCAGTTTTTCAACCTACAAACTCCCACCACTTCCATTACCACCACCGCCGCCATCACCACCCCATTATCTACCACCATACCCACCATCATCTAATGTGATACTAAATAAGCTCAAGCTCTTTACAATATTTCAAAACACATATTTTAAAGAGTTGGAATATCTTTTGTAACTATTGTGGTACATCATCTTTAAAACAAGATATATAATTTGAATATGATTTCTCTATTATGATAATACGTAAATCTGATTTAATTAGACAAACAATTACAACACCCGCAAATGATGGAATGCTTGTTTCAAGTTTCACCAAGTATTTGTCAAGATGGAACGAAAAAAAGAGAATATTCATGCTCAGGAAGTACCCAAAAGTTTAAACCCTGTGCACACAAGTATAGAAAACCACAAGAACCAAAATGCAATTTGTCATCTACTTCTACAAGAGGCCCTAAAGCACCAAAACAGAGATGTATAAGGAGACAAGCACCAGATGAAGACCTAGTGAAGCTCTTGGAGATTCGACCCAAGGTTTTGCTTACTCTAGAGGAGATTTAGGAGGACATGAAGTTTTTTACCCAGATATTGAAGAGTACGATAAGAGTAGCGATACGTATCAAAAGAAAGTTGAAATAAACATATTATTTCTTTTTTAACCACTTAATGGTGAAGTTTAAGTTAAATGTTTTTATATGGAATTATGGTAACATATATAAATGATAGCATTCATATTTATACAGGTGCTTTCTATTTCAGAAGAAACATTTAAAGCTGAACTAAATGAAGTTCCAGAAGTTTCAGCTAAATGAAGTTCCAGAAGTTTCAGCTAAGCGGCCAAAGGTTATTTTCTTAGCCATTTTGCTAAAACAAACAAAAAATTTGCTTCGAAAAAATGACTAAGTAAAAACGTTTTGCGGCTTCGGAGAAACTCTAGGAACTTCATTTAGTTCAGTTTTAAATTATGCTTCTGAAATAGACGGCACCTGCATGAATATGAACACTAACATTAATATATACTACCATAATTCCACATGAAAACATTTAACTAGAAGTTGTCCATGTAGTGGTTAAAAAAACTAAATTATGTTTTTTCAACCTTCTTTTGATGCGTATCACTACTCGTATCCGTACTCTTCATTATCTGGGCAAAAAACTTCATTTCCTCCTGATACTCCTTTGGAGTAAAGGAAACTTTGGGCCGATTCTCGAAGAGCTTCTCAAGGTCTTCGTATGGTGCTTGTCTCCAAATACTTCTCTATTTTGGTGCTTTAGGGCCACCAGTAGAGTAGTAGATGGAAGATTGCATTTTGGTTCTTGTTGTTTAATATACTTATGTTGCTCAGGGTTCAAACTTTTAGGTACTTCCTGAGCATGAATATTCTTTGTTTTTTATTCCATCTTGACAAACACTTAGTGAAACTGAAAACAATATTCCATCTTTTAAGGGTGTTGTAATTGTTTGTCTAATTATATCAGATTTATGTAGTATCAGAATAGGGAAATCATATTCAAATTATATAGTTTTAAAGACATTGTACTACTATAGTTAAAAAAGATCCAACTCCTTAAAACAAGTGTTTTTAAATATTGTAAACGGGTTGAGCTTATTTAGTATCACATTAGATGATGGCGGGTATGGTGATAGATGTATCTGTACTTGTCGTTTTGTAACACACCGGTCTTTTGACCAAACTACCGTCAGTGTTTCTCTGTTAAATACTCACGTGCAGGTCGATGACATTTTGTTCATTTCACCAGCATTCATCTTTAACCTTCTTTTTTAAAGGGTATATTACATCGTTGGTCAAGATGGTTAGGGCGAGTTGTGGATACGACACTCATATATAGGGTTACGCACGCGTAGTCCTTAACGTCATTCTTTTCACTCACCCACGGTCCAAAACCTCATTTAGAATCTCATTTCCTCCAAGGGTCTTTTGGTATTTTCAATAGATTTTGTTGTCCAAAACACCCTTGTTACATATTGTTATCAACAACCAAACAACCCGCGCTTTAACTTTTCTCCAGTTTTTCAACCTACAAACTCCCACCACTTCCATTACCACCACCGCTGCCATTACCACCCCTTTATCTACCACCATAACCACCATCATCTAATGTGATACTAAATAAGCTCAAGCTCTTTACAATATTTAAAAACACATATTTTAAAGAGTTGGAATATCTTTTGTAACTATTGTGGTACATCATCTTTAAAACAAGATATATAATTTGAATATGATTTCCCTATTATGATAATACGTAAATCTTATTTAATTAGACAAACAATTACAACACCCGCAAAAGTTTAAACCCTGAGCACACAAGTATAAAAAACCACAAGAACCAAAATGGAATTTGTCATCTACTTCTACATGCGGCCCTAAAGCACCAAAACAGAGATGTATAAGTAGACAAGCACCAGATGAAGACCTAGTGAAGCTCTTGGAGATTCGATCCAAGGTTTTGCTTACTCTAGAGGAGATTTAGGATGACATGAAGTTTTTTGCCCAGATAATGAAGAGTACGATAAGAGTAGCGATACGTATCAAAAGAAAGTTGAAATAAACATATTATTTCTTTTTTAACCACTTAATGGTGAAGTTTAAGTTAAATGTTTTTATATGGAATTATGGTAACATATATAAATGATAGCGTTCATATTTATACAGGTGCTTTCTATTTCAGAATATACATTTAAAGCTGAACTAAATGAAGTTCCAGAGGTTTCAGCTAAGCGGCCAAAGGTTATTTTCTTAGCCATTTTGCTAAAACAAACAAACAATTTGCTTCGAAAAAATGACTAAGTAAAAACGTTTTGCGGCTTGGGAGAAACTCCTGGAACTTCATTTAGTTCAGTTTTAAATTATGCTTCTGAAATAGACGGCACCTGCATGAATATGAACACTAACATTAATATATACTACCATAATTCCACATGAAAACATTTAACTAGAACTTGTCCATGTAGTGGTTAAAAAAAACTAAATTATGTTTTTTCAACCTTCTTTTGACGCGTATCACTACTCGTATCCGTACTCTTCATTATCTGGGCAAAAAACTTCATGTCCTCCTGATACTCCTTTGGAGTAAAGGAAACTTTGGGCCGATTCTCCAAGAGCTTCTCTAGGTCTTCGTATGGTGCTTGTCTCCTAATACTTCTCTATTTTGGTGCTTTAGGGCCACCAGTAGAAGTAGATGGCAGATTGCATTTTGGTTCTAGTTGTTTAATATACTTATGTTGCTCAGGGTTCAAACTTTTAGGTACTTCCTGAGCATGAATATTCTTTGTTTTTTATTCCATCTTGACAAACACTTAGTGAAACTCAAAACAGTATTCCATCTTTTAAGGGTGTTGTAATTGTTTGTCTAATTATATCAGATTTATGTAGTATCAGAATAGGGAAATCATATTCAAATTATATAGTTTTAAAGACATTGTACTACAATAGTTAAAAAAGATCCAACTCTTTAAAACAAGTGTTTTTAAATATTGTAAACGGGTTGAGCTTATTTAGTATCACATTAGATGATGGCGGGTATGGGGGTAGATGTCTCTGTACTTGTCGTTTTGTAACACACCGGTCTTTTGACCAAACTATCGTCAGTGTTTCTCTGTTAAATACTCACGTGCAGGTCGATGACATTTTGTTCATTTCACCAGCATTCATCTTTAACCTTCTTTTTATAAATGGTATATTACATCGTTGGTCAAGATGGTTAGGGCGAGTTGTGGATACGATACTCATATATAGGGTTACGCACGCGTAGTCCTTAACGTCACGCTTTTCACTCACCCACGGTCCAAAACCTCATTTAGAATCCCATTACCTCCAAGGGTCTTTTGGTATTTTCAATAGATTTTATTGTCCAAAACACCCTTGTTACATATTGTTATCAACAACCAAACAACCCGCGCTTTAACTTTTCTCCAGTTTTTCAACCTACAAACTCCCACCACTTCCATTACCACCACCGCCGCCATCACCACCCCATTATCTACCACCATACCCACCATCATCTAATGTGATACTAAATAAGCTCAAGCTCTTTACAATATTTAAAAACACATATTTTAAAGAGTTGGAATATCTTTTGTAACTATTGTGGTACATCATCTTTAAAACAAGATATATAATTTGAATATGATTTCCCTATTATGATAATACGTAAATTTGATTTAATTAGACAAACAATTACAACACCCGCAAATGATGGAATACTTGTTTCGAGTTTCACCAAGTATTTGTCAAGATGGAATAAAAAACAGATAATATTCATGCCCAGGAAGTACCCAAAAGTTTAAACCCTGAGCACACAAGTATAGAAAACCACAAGAACCAAAATGGAATTTGTCATCTACTTCTACATGCGGCCCTAAAGCACCAAAACAGAGATGTATAAGGAGACAAGCACCAGATGAAGACCTAGTGAAGCTCTTGGAGATTCGACCCAAGGTTTTGCTTACTCTAGAGGAGATTTAGGATGACATGAAGTTTTTTGCCCAGATAATGAAGAGTACGATAAGAGTAGCGATACGTATCAAAAGAAAGTTGAAATAAACATATTATTTCTTTTTTAACCACTTAATGGTGAAGTTTAAGTTAAATGTTTTTATATGGAATTATGGTAACATGTATAAATGATAGCATTCATATTTATACAGGTGCTTTCTATTTCAGAAGATACATTTAAAGCTGAACTAAATGAAGTTCCAGAGGTTTCAGCTAAGCGGCCAAATGTTATTTTCTTAGCCATTTTGCTAAAACAAACAAACAATTTGCTTCAAAAAAATGACTTAAGTAAAAAACGTTTTGCGGCTTAGGAGAAACTCTTGGAACTTCATTTAGTTCAGTTTTAAATTATGCTTCTGAAATAGACGGCACCTGCATGAATATGAACACTAACATTAATATATACTACCATAATTCCACATGAAAACATTTAACTAGAACTTGTCCATGTAGTGGTTAAAAAAAACTAAATTATGTTTTTTCAACCTTCTTTTGACGCGTATCACTACTCGTATCCGTACTCTTCATTATCTGGGCAAAAAACTTCATGTCCTCCTGATACTCCTTTGGAGTAAAGGAAACTTTGGGCCGATTCTCCAAGAGCTTCTCTAGGTCTTCGTATGGTGCTTGTCTCCTAATACTTCTCTATTTTGGTGCTTTAGGGCCACCTGCAGAAGTAGATGGCAGATTGCATTTTGGTTCTTGTTGTTTAATATACTTATGTTGCTAAGGGTTCAAACTTTTAGGTACTTCCTGAGCATGAATATTCTCTGTTTTTTATTCCATCTTGACAAACACTTAGTGAAACTCAAAAACAATATTCCATCTTTTGAGGTGTTGTAATTGTTCGTCTTATTAAATCAGATTTATGTTGTATCGGAATAGGGAAATCAGATTCAAATTAAATAGTTTTAAAGATATTGTACTACAATAGTTAAAAAAAATTCTAACTCTTTAAAACAAATATTTTTAAATATTGTAAACGGGTTGAGCTTATTTAGTATTACATTAGATGATGGTGGGTTTGGTGGTAGATAATGGTAGTGGTAATGGCGGCAGTAGTGGAAATGGAAGTGGTGGGAGTTTGGATGTTGAAGGAGGGGAGAGAGAGGTTAGAGAGGGGTTTGTTTGGATGTCGACAAAAATATGTAAAAAGTGTGTTTGGACAAAAGAAAAAACTATTGAAAAAGACTACAATTCCCTTGCAGCTAATGAGATTTTTTAACGAGCTTGGGGTTTTGGAACGTGGGGGAGTGAAAAACCTGATGTTAAGGATTGTATTCGCAAACCGCCCTAACCATGGGTTGAAGATAACTGCCAGTGAAATGAACAAAATATGGTCATGTGGCCTGCACATGGGGGACTTAAAAGAGAAACACTAATGACGGTTTGGTCAAAGGACCGGTGTGTTACAAAACGACAAGTCTAAAGACTAGTGGTGTAATTTTTAAAGTTTTAAGACAAAATGTGAAAAGTATGTAAGCTACAAGACAATTTATGTAATTAAATATCTTTTTTTTTTAATTGTAGAACTCAATTATAACCTACCTAGTTGGAACCAAGGACAAGTTGGTGTGCTGGTAACCCGTCCAACAAGGTCCATTTTGAAATGTATTTTGATTTTTAATTTATACTGTACGTCCCAAACTAACTATACATCATATGCAATTAGACAAAAATATATGAGAGTTTATTGGCACACTTCCATCTTTTATTTGCACACTGCAATGTACAATATGTAGAAGCAACATATAATAAATGTACAATTATTTATAGCATAGACTGGTGTGTGCAAATCAAAAGTGAGAGTGTGTAAATCACCTCCCAAAATATACATCCTAAATAAATTAGATAGACTACAAATCTATCTAAACTCCATTTGGAGGAAGGCCATTTCCTCCATTAAATGACTAAAACATTCCAAAATTAAAAATTAAACAATACAACATACATGCATGTTATACAAACCAATTAAACACAACACCCAACAATCAATATTAACCGTTTTTAAGATTTTCAAAAATAAATTTTTAGCAATTACAACTTTCTAAACCATGAGTAGTATTAGTTTATGCACAACACATATGGTCAAATACTTCAATTAATGTCTCTTTTAAAATATACCCTTAATAAGAAATACAATTAACTAAACCCATTGTACAAACCTATACATCTAAAACCACATAAATAGAATAATACAAAAAACAAACATCCAAACACACGTTTGACGCATGGCCTAAAATAATACAAATCAGTCAAAGTTGCTCCATGCTTCAACATATTCCAAGGAAATAAGTATTTGGCCACCCAAAACAAACAAAAAAATACTTTCACAAACAACAGATCCATACCTAAAGTTAAACAAATCCAAACGTCTATTCACAAATAGATCCAAACACATATCGAAATGATCTTAACGTACCTTTTTCGAAGATCTTATAAAAGGCTGAAAAGTTGACAAATAAGAGAAGCCTTTGTCGATCCGCTAATAACCACCACCATCACCATCGTTAGATTTTCATATTAACTTCAAATATCTATTATGAACATGTATTTGAAGATCTATCTAAAACTCTTTAAATCTTACAAAAATTAACACTAAAAATTCGTAGATCTAACATAGACGAACCCTTAAAACATTATTGACCAAAAAAGTATTAGAGAAACGTAGTAGACAAATTAAATATTTGAATTGAATTAAAAAAGAGGCATAAATGATAGATCTTAAAATTACACGGCTAAATTCTTTAGACCTAACATAATCATAACTAGTAGGTTTAAGTTTAAGTGTGCTGAGTGCCAGGGTTACGGGTGTAGTAATGGTGGCTGGCGGCATGACAACCGGTGGTTGTGATAGCGCATTATTGTGGATGTTGTGGTGGGCTAGGGTTAGAGAAAGAAAAATAGTTGGGTGTGGTGTGTAGTTTAAAGAAACTTAGTTGTGTATTTATATATTTGACATAGTGGGCCTGTAAAAACTTTCATTCTAGCCCAATTAGGACCATTGTAACCTCCACTTTGAATCGCAGGCTTGAGCTACTATATTCATAATTTTCATGCTATGATGAAATTTTAAAAAATGATTTAACAAATATGAAAAGTAAAGGTTTTGAACAAAAAGATTTGTCTACGAGTGAGTTTAATGCAATATTTACAAAATATATAGCTTGGTATTTTGAAAGTTAGATAATCTACATTGACTAGTAGCTTGTACGAGAACCAATTTTATGAAATTTTGTAATCCAATTTTGACACAAATGTAAACATATCAAACTAACAAAGATGATTTAGTTTAAAATATTCATCAATGGTTTTTTAATAAAGCATTATAACGGGTCGAACAATTTAGTAGTCACAATTTATACAAATGGTAACAACTAAAAAAATAAAGGGTCAAATGAGCTATTATTATTAAGGTTAATTGCTTTTAAATGATGAAAAAATATCTTACTCATACTTACTTCTAATTCCTTTTATTAATAGAATATTTAGGATGAAGACACTTCTTTTTATATCATATCTCAACTCAAGCTTTGTTTGTATTGATATTATCAAATAAGAACATGTTTTTAGTATCGATATCCATATTTATTACTCGGATTTATATGGATGTTATAGACTAGCAGGGTACCTGCGCGTTGCGGCGGCGGGTGCCTTGTGACTAAAGTACAAACCAAAAAAATAACAATGATGAGATGCTTAACCTAAGAAAAACAATAAGAAAGTGATCTCTGTACGACCAGGTTAATCCATTTTTATCAGTTACGACGGTCCTCTCAGGTTCGTTTTGGGACGGCTTTTATTGGCTAGCTGAAACGGTGGGGACTCCGATTCCCGGTTAAATTGGTTGAACCCGTTGGTTACCATCAACTTGTTTTCATATAAATTGTATGAAGCTTTATGTTTGTTTTATTAGTTTGTATAATATGTATATTAACATGTATTTTTCATTGTAGGGGTGTTTTACAAATAGCGTTTGTTAGGTATTTATTGGGGGGTTGCTACAGGTCTACAAATTTAAGAAACTTAATTTTCTAAATGTAATTTTATTTTCCATTATTAATAAGTGTGTTGCTTAAAATTTTAAGATTTCCATTTTAGGAATTTCCCCAATACATTATTAAGTAGCATAGATGTTGGTACTGGTTTGCTATGCTTTCATATTGCAAAACTGGGCAATAAAGCGAAAGACATGGAAAAAACAAAAAGGAAGCAAAAAGAAGTGGAATATTTCATTCATAACTACAAGACGCCGTATAGACCCTAAAATCTATACGGCATGTACATTCAAGACCTCAAAATTCCAAGATTTGGACACAAGACCATATGGCGTATACATTGTTATACCTATACGCCATATGAGAATTCCTAAAGACAATGTGTCACACCCCGCCTAAGGCGGAAGTACGAGGCATGACAAAAAGTTACCGTCATAATATATTGGTATAATATAAGTAGAGACATCACTAAATGAACATTCAAGGTACAAAGTCATAACGACATAGATAATACTAGTCTTGAGATCCTATATCCTGGGATAAGCAAACAAACAAACAACAGTTCAACAAAAACAAATCCACAAGGATAATGCAACTCGAAAACAAGTAAAATGACCCAAGAGGGTTCCATTTAGGTCCAGTAAGTAAGGCAGGAAACACTATCCTTCTAAATCACCACTATTGCTATCGCCTGAAAATGAATACTCGAAAACGTCAACATAAAGTTTGTGAGCTCGTAGGTTTAAGTAGTAAACCCATTTGTTGTGCATATCAGGTATGTAGGATAATAGTGGTTAAGATAAACATATATGAGCACTAAATGAAATCACACGAATCGCAACAACTGAACCTCATGACTGTATCACACATTAATTGGCCTGAGTATATTCACCCTTGGACAAAAATCACATAGAGACACAAGGGTGGGGGTGTCAACCCAAATAGTACTATCGATACATCCTTCAGCTCCAACCCAGAGTTAAATAGTTGTGCATAATGTATCACACAAAATGAATCCACACAATAAGGCAAATATTGCAATCAAAACGCACATCTTGTCTAAAATATGCAAATAGTGTATCACAACATAAAAACATTTAAAATATCTTTTAAGTATCATTTTACCCCAATGAAAAACATAAGGTAAAAAGGGGCTACGAAAACTTACCTCGAGTAAGTAGTGAATCGGGAAACTAATGTGTGAGTATAACGTCAAGGAATTCCTAAACAAGACCTAGAATAAAAGTCGTTTTAGAAACGATGCGACATGTACTAGATGCATATGAATTATACGAAACTTTATCACCCTTACACACTTGTAGTGAGGTTTTATAAAGTTACGTAAGTCAAACGTTTAAGAAAAATGTCAAAACAAGTTTTTAGTATTTACAACTTTAAAACAAGGTTTGTTGATTTTAAACCCATATTTGAGTGAACATATCTACTTTGTTTTTAGCTCGTTTTATCCGTTAAACTCTCTAAACGTAGGTGAATATGTTTACTTTCATTATTTCAAGGCCTCGATTCATGAAAACATGTTTTGGGTGTTGGTTTATACAAATTTACTTTCGGACCTATTGTCACTGTTTTCGGAAAGTTTTCCGACTTCGTGGGGCTATATCTCACTTTCTAATGAAATCATTTGGTTCAAAAGCCTAAGTTGAGTGGTTTTTAGTATACTTTCCAAAAATGTAGGCCATTTGTCTTATTTTTACACCAATAATTCTAGAAAATTAAAAGAACACAAGAATATCAGGTTTGTCCAAAATTAGAAAACATAACCCGACTTCATTTGTCATATCTCCTTCGTTACTTAACCTCACAACTCGATTAAACTTGTTGTGGGTTGGTCTAAGTGTCCTCTACAAAATCTATGTTTACCATTTTTTCTCATCTAGAGTCCTAATTGGTCCTTTTTACGAATAACAAACAGAACTCAGATTCAAAGATTTTCAGACACCCGTTTCCGTATCAGTTGTTTAAAATACCAAATCAACTCCGAAAATTACGAAATTTGACGAGGAACTACCTAAGACATGTACCTAAGTGTGTGCCAATTGGTTTTCGCCAGAAAAAAATTATAAAGTGGGTTTCTCTATCAAAAATGTTGACATGCAATTTCTGTCCAAATTGGGGTTTTGTAATATTTACTTTAAATCAATTTCAACACAAGAGATATAATGGTGATATAGAAACAAATGAGATGATTAATAAGCATGAAATGAATTGTGAAAATTGTTTTTAAATGCTCCCCAAGTGTTGGTGAAGATTGATGCACAAGAACACTAAAATACCCTATGAAAACAAGGGGCGGACCTATGCTTTGCATAGGCGGTGCCCGGGAACCACGTCGGACAACAAAATCTTTTTGAATTGATGTATGAAATTGTTTATGAACTAAGTTAGAAATTATTTGGGAACTACCTTAGAAAATGTTTTGACAAAAAACTTACTTTTAATATAAAATATTTTTAGCCCAAAACCCACTTAGCCCAATAAAATTAACCCATTTAATTATTAATAAATAACTTTAAAAAAATAAAGAAATTATGACAGTTTTGGCATTGTGGGAAATGAATAGCCGGCATGGTGATGGACTGATGGTCTTGGTCGAATAAACAATTGGATTGAGTGACTTCTATTCTGGTAAGATCTCATACTAAATATTTAATTGTAATTCTTTATTCAATAGTTTATTTATTTTTCTTATGGCATAAAGTATGTATTTGTAATCTAAGATTGTTATTCTTGGATAGTATAGTTTGTTGATTTTTTGTATTACTAATTTACTATAACTATTATGTTATAATCTAAGTTTAGTGTTTTTTTTTCATTATTGCATCTTGTTAAATTGGATCCGACCCCGACCCGAAAATTTGACTGGTTGGTTGGCTCATCGTATTTTTCAACTTGACCAAATTAAGGAACCACCTTGGATTTCCGGCTAGGCCAGCCACTGGTGTAAACCCTAGATTTGAAAACCAAAACCCTAGTTTATGCAACAACCCTTAACAAAAAAATTTACACAAGCAAAATACTCTTGCTCTACCCAATGGCTGCCGAAATTCTTGAGAAAAAAAAGAAAGTGTGTGTGTTTTTTTTGAAGTGTGAGAAGTGAGCTAGTTAAGCTTGCTTATATAGAGATACTTTGGGTATGAAACAAAAGTAGGACAAGGATGACATAGGAGATGTTCAACCTATATTGGGAACTTTTGGAAGAGCATGGGTGGTCCTTGTGATGGTGTCACCTAGTGTAAGAGGTGGGAAGGGTTGAACCTTGCTTTTATTAGGAGACTTCGGTGTGTAGTACTTGTGGTTTTGGCTTATCTAGCTTGCACATGGTTTGGTAACCACCTTAGCTTATCCGATTTTAGACTAGGGGGGGAGGGAAAATTTTCAAATTTGATAGTTATAATATGTGTTTATGTATATAATGCACATGTGGTGAATTGGTTGGGTATTTGCATGCATGCATGAGATTAAATGCAAGTATGGAATGTTTACGTTAAATTTATAAAATCATATGTAATTGACTTATGAAATATGCTAGCAAAAGTCATATAGTACATATTAGCCGTGGACTAAACTTAGTCTAGTGTCGGTTTACGTTTATAGTTGTTTTCCGGTTTACGCGGTTTGACCTAACGAGTAACGGTTATACGTTAATGTAACACCCCCAACTCAAATACGGCAGCTATCATGCTGGGGGTATTACGCAAATAGAAACCAAGCACATTTATAGCTAACGACCACAACATGGGACGTTTATAAATGTTGCAAAACATATCATTCGAATTACTAACCATTTAGAGTACAAGGATTCTTAAGTCAAAGTAGCAGCGGAAAAAGTAA
>LBNU01034990.1:62869-74897 GCA_014162995.1 Artemisia annua
GCGAAGAAGTCGTTTCGATCGGGAAACGTTTAAACTGGCAGGTTGACAAAGCAAACAAGCGTGAAGCTAAGTACCTCGGGTCGTAGGTCCCAACGAGGGTTGATGAATCTTAAGTCGTTCAAAACCGTGAGTTATTGTGATGTTGAATGGGTTTAAAGAATATGTTTGGGTTTGTTACGCTTACTAAACTTATTTTAAAACTTTAAAGAAAAAGTAAAAACGTGAGTTAAAGAAATTAAATGGACGAAGAAAAGAAACATTAAAAACGTAAAGAAGAAATAAAGGAAAAGAAATAAATAAATAAAAGGTAAAGTAAATAAAAGAAATGGAAATAAAAATAATAGTGAAAATGTTTTGTGGTTTTAGAGTTTTAAATGATAAAAGAAATTCCTTCTCCTTTCTTTTGTAATTTACATTAACGTCAAGTTCCCTAATATCGCTAAATGTTCACAATATATATAATCACAATATCGATCCAAATCCAAGCGTTGCAATCAATCCCTTAACTATATTTATTTTATCATTTTATTGTTTCATAATTCGTTATTCCTTTTATATATAAATTTCCAAGCCGAACCCGTTACCGAAATAACAACAAAACAATAGCAACGAATCAAGAATGACAACAACAAAACATAGCCATGATCCCTCATGGTTCAACCAAACGAGCCGAATAAATACCCAAGTTAAATAAATGAATAGTTTACGTTTTATTTATAAAGTTATCGTTATCTTAGATAAAATCTTATCGAACTATTTCTAGTAAACATATAAATATGTTTTGCAATTATTTTTAAAGCTTTAAAATAAAATTTGAAACAACCTTTATATTTTAGATTTTATACAATCTTTATAAAACCTTTATATGTTTCTCATTTTATTTATAAAAACTCTATTAATTTTTACTAAAACTTTTATATATATATATATTTGTGTAATAAAGAAAATAAGTTAATCCCGAAGACTTAAATTATATTTCAATCCAACTTAACTTTTATAAAAACATTTTATTATTTCTTTCCAAAAACTTATTAATTCCTTTTTCTAAAAGGATAATAATCCCATTTAATCCACAAATACTCAAATAATTCCCAAAACAAAACCAAATGAAATCCAAATCAATCCTAATTAATTCCCGGCCAAACCGTGACTCACGGTGAGTCACGGCTAGGCTTAGCTGTGAGTCGGCCGTGTACCAAATAAACCAAACGTGACTCTTAACAAGCCAAACGGTGCAAAACCCATCACATCCAAAACCAACATAACCATAACCTTTCTAAATCCTAAACCTAGTCACCAACAACAATAACAACATCAATGACCGCACCCCACACCACCACCCGAGGCTTCGGTGGTGGTGGTGAGCTGCTGCCGAGAACAAACAGGGCCAAACGGTCCCTTGAATCCTTACCAAACACCAAATATATATTCCTCGTCATCACCATAATGAAACAACAACAAAAGTATAAAAACCTCACCGAGTCACTGAGTTGACTCGGTGAGTCACACGAGTCACAGCTGAGTCGCGAGCAAGACATCCACACGAGTGTTTTTAAACATGTTTTATCCATTTTTATTTAAAAGAAAACAAGTAAAAGTCGGATTAAAGAAAATATAAGAATTAGGGTTAGGGTTTCAAAATAATTTTTGTTAAAAATCAAGATTGAGGGCGCGTGTGGTTACATTTACCGTCGGGGAACAATCGGTGGGTGGTGGTGAAGCTTCGGTGGTGGACGGCAGCGCTCAGTGGTGGCGCGTGTGGTGGTTACGGGGTGTTTGGGGGTGCGGGGTTTGTACTTTTGGAACGAGGATGTCCCGATCTATCTTTCGGTGAAATAATATAAAAGTGGCAGGAAAATATTCCGGTGACCGGAAAAGTCACCGGAAACTGCTGGTGCAGTTGGAGGGGTGGCCGGCGGTGAGGGCTAGAGAGAGAGAGAGATGAGAGAAAAAGTATTATGTGTGTGTGTTTTGTAATATGAAAATGAAGTGAAATAATAAATAAAGAGTATTTATATTAAATGGGAAGGGTGAAAATGAAAATAAGAGATGTGAGGGTGGGAAAGATAAATAACACGAGGGACCATAACTGTCAACTTAGTTAAACTTCTCACGAAAACGCTTCGGGGCTCAAATGACATAGCAAACGGACTCGAAAATTTACGAAACTTGCGCCATTGTTCACGAAATCATTTTCCAATAAAATCAAGTATAAGCTTCAAAGTTTTTCTCAAACTCAATATAATTCAATAAATTTAGAAATTGCGATACGGTCAAGTTTTTCTAGGTTGTGCCGGGTTGTTAAAGGAATAATTCTCACACCAAATAAGGTATTTCACGGTTTTTCAAACCCAAAACAAGTTCAAATAAGCTCAAAAGCTAAGGAAATCAAAAGCAATGGTTTTGGCTCGTAAAATAAGTTAAGAAAAATTTACCGGATGTTACAGCACATACCCCTAAAAGGAATCGCGTCCTCGCGATTAGGTTCAGGTTATGGGTCGGAATAATGTTGGCGGAAAGGTGATGGTACTAAAACGGTTTAAGTCTCAATTACGCAATGTTTCACAATCTTGCTAGTGGGTCTCTTTCAAATTCTCAATCTCAATTCCAATGTAAGGTTCATAACCAGGTGACACAAATTTTCATTTCGATCCATGAAAGGTGATAAAAAAAATGGCGGAGTGACTAAACTTCAAGTTTTATTTTCGAAACCGGGGTTTTTCTCCTCAGAGAAATGGATAAAATTTTATTTGAAAACTTTATTTAGGTAAACATTATTACAAAATTGACAAAAACAACTTTCCAAGTGTTATAAATTTCCTTGTTGAGGATTTGCGGTTACGTAAGATGAAACCGTTTCAAAAGGTTTTATAAGTTTGTAGAAATCGGGTTTCCAGTCGTGGTATGGGTAAGATAAATTTCACAAAACAAACATTTGATATTTCTCCAAAAAAAAGTTTGATAAGATATTGACCAGAAGAAATTTAATCCTCAAAATAAGAATTTTCAAAAAAGGAGTCACTATGAGTTTCAAAGTTGACATAAAAACATTTTTAAGGAAGAGATTTAAAAGTAATAATCATCAAAGAAGAAGGGTAGCCGAGCAGGTCCACCTATGTTCCTAACCATCAAAGGAAAGAATACAGTTGCCAAAGTTGAGTGGGGGTTCAAGGTTTAATATCGGGCGAAGCTCAAAAAGTGTAAGTATCCAACTTGCTGAAACGGTATCCTAACCGAAGTTGTGGTATCTACGGTTGAAAAGAAATACTCAATGCTAAGAGGTATCATGACTTAAACAGTTGCACTCGTGACCCAAGATGCTTGAATCAATTCCAACATATATTTAGAAAATTCCTCCTTGTTCACAAGNAAAAAGTGTAAGTATCCAACTTGCTGAAACGGTATCCTAACCGAAGTTGTGGTATCTACGGTTGAAAAGAAATACTCAATGCTAAGAGGTATCATGACTTAAACAGTTGCACTCGTGACCCAAGATGCTTGAATCAATTCCAACATATATTTAGAAAATTCCTCCTTGTTCACAAGGTGAGGTCGAGTATCAATAATCGTTAAACAGGCTAAGATCTCTTGGTATTCCGGTATAGAAGTCATATCACATAAAAGAAACGAGTTGTGAGCACGTGTTGTCTAAAACTCCTAGAAGGTAGGATATCATAAAGGTGCAGGTATATGGATAACCTAGTTCGACATTTACACTCCAATCAGAGAATCTAATCGCACGAAACGAGTGGGGCAACTTATTAGTGATGAAACAGTATCAAGGCTCGGTAGGTTGTCATTTATAGTCTCAGGCAAAGGTATGGGATCCACTTCCAGGGTTTGGTTTATTTTGAAAAGAAAGAAAATTATCAATTATATAAAATAATAGCACGAAAACACTTTCATGGCCGTAAATGGTTTGTGGATCACCAGGTAATTGTAACATACCTATAAAATAGTTTGTGGATCATCTTATAAAATAATAGAGAACAAATTATCATTTATAAAATAATGACAAAAATCATGTAAAATACTAAATAAAATAGTTGGCACGACAGCTTGTAGAGTGATGAATAATGATTTATTAATCATAAAAATATTACACAATCATGTAAAACATTTTATAAAATAGTTTGTAGGATAGCGGATAAAGAGATGGAGAATGATTTATCATTCATAAAATAATAACAAAATCATAGTTTAATCGGTGATACAAAAGCAAGATGGAGATCAGGTTACACATTAACTTGGGAGATGATTCGTAAGACAATGCATAGAGTAATAAGGAAATCATTTGTGATTCATAAAATATTGGAAGAGCGGTAGGTTACTCAGTGATTTAGTAGCAAAATGATTCATCGGGTGGCAGGAAAATGGTTTTGAAAAGTAATGACAAAATAATTTGTAAGACAACAACAATAATATAGTTTTATTGTTTTGGAATAAGGCAATGGCTAGTCGTCTAATGAGAGAGTAAAACGACTTACAAGATTGTACTAAAATAGGATAAATGCGTCATAGCTTACAAACTTTTTATGAAATTGCTTGTTGGTTTATGAAGTGGTAGTAGAGTAGCGAATCGGTTCATTACTTAAAATGGGAGGGCTTGTGCAATGAGTTGTAAAACAATTTATTGGGTAGCAATAAAATAATTTAGCGTTTATAATATAGTAACAAGCTTAAATTGGTAATATACTAATAGAGTAGTAAAACACTTTATTGAAAATATTTTGATTATTTAAAATACTTTAGTTTATTAAAACTAACTTGTAAAAATTTAAATTAGTAATTGACATTAAGAACTTAGTTTATTGTTTATAAAATGGTGGTAACGTCGAAATCAGAGTTTTCAAAATATAGTAATAAAACATCTTGTAGGTTGACCGTAAAACGGTCGGTAAAGCAATTGAAAGCGGTTTGTGTGAACTTGTGTGTAGTGGTGAAAATAATGGAATGTGGAATAGTGTAGTAAGAGGTTTAACTATTTACGGAAAACTTATAAATTGCTTAGGGTAAGGAAATTTAAAATGAAATAATGGGATGACAAATAGGTTATCATATGTAAAAATAGCTTAATAGTATTTGACACCTGATTGAATAATAGTGAAAATGTGGTGCATAATTAAAATATGGTGGTTCATAGGAGTTGAAATAGAACGGTATTACTTAAGTGGGTAATTTACCGAAACGAGGTGACTTGAAAGATGAGGGTAAAATAAGTGTGATGAGTTACGAACATAAGTGAGAATGAGATAAGTATGTACGAAATTTAAGGTAAGGATTTGAAACTCTTTATATAGCGGCAATTATGCCCCATTAGTGGTGACTATTAAAACGAAGATGTTTGAAAGTAAAACATGTTTAAGATTTGAAAAAGGATAAACAACGCTAGTGAGGGTGCTATAACTAACGACTTATGGGTTATGGGCCCACGATTAAAGTATAAAGTTTAAATGCGGAAAAGTTGAGTAGGTAAAACAAAGTAAAAATAAAAGTGTTGCCATTAGTTTGACGAAAATTAGTGCATGCGAGTCATAATGGAAAGTGTAAACATATATATAGTGCGTAAGTATAACAAATAGGCTTAATATGCCATTCGACTCCTGTTTTAACCAAATGAAATGAATATAACAAAGTGGATTCAAAAAGAGTATAGGGTGTGGATCCTTGGTTAAGGTGTAAAGGTGTGAACGGTTGATGATCCTCCGGTGTAAACGGTCAACGATCCATGGGTTGTTCAAAATCCTAACCAACAGAATTCGAATCACCTAAATCAACAACAGCTTCGAAACATGAACATTGGGACGGACCTCTAACATGGTCAATACAAGTAACTCCACTTACAAACTTAAGGTCCATGTTTCCTCATGAATGCTATTATCTCGTCCACAATCTCCAATATCCACTTCATATGATCAAACAGTCAAAATCCATTCCAATCAACGGGTTGCTTCCCAAGGCAACTAAGGGTGTTGTCCAACTCATTGGTTTATAAAGTGGTATATACAAGTTTCCTTACAAATGGAGGGGCAGGGGAAAAGGTGAGGCATAAGGCAATACCAAAGTGCTCAGGTTTTCAAAATTCGTTTTCAAATAGTGTTCCTAAACAGTGTTGCCGAAACGATATATTCCAAGCAGTACATTTTCAAAATAGAGTGCTCAAAAGTGTGTACTCCAAACAGTTCTAAATATAGTGTAATAATAATAGATCCAAAATGGTTTTCGAATTTGCATATCGATACGATTCGTCTTTGAAACAGTGGAGCAAATGTTGAATGTCCAAAATATTATTCCAAACAGTTTGTCAAATTAGTGTACCCAGGGTAACATACCCCTAAAATAGTTTTCAAGTGGTATATTAATATAACACGTTTTCAGATAGCGAAACCAATGTTTAACGTCCAAAATGGTATTCATAATAGTATGTTAAAATAGCGTACTCAAAATAACGTGTCCAAAAATAATTTTTTTTTTTCCGAAATAAAGTTTTCAAAATATCGTATCAATTTGTATGTACATATTTTCGAAAAATATCGTATCGTAGCTCATTGTTTTATAAAGGTAGTAAAATAGAACACTGGTATCCCCAAAAGGTAAGTAAAAGGGTTCGGTATCCTTCCAAAGATAGGGCTCGGGTTGCTTCATAGTTCCTAAGACTCCTTCTAGGTCACAATCATCCTATTGCATGTTTTCTAGGTCTTGACAAGGTTCATTGGTTGTATCATCATGTTACTTCCATCAAAAGATTCATCTTACAAGCGCTATGGTACGGTCATTCTTAGACATCTAGTGATCAATCCCGATTCATCAATAGAATGTAATGTTTTGGGGCGGTGGGGGATNTATATATATATATATATATATTTGAAAAATAACGTATCATAGTTTATCGTTTTATAAAGGTAGTAAAATAGAACACTGGTATCCCCAAACGGTAAGTAAAAGGGTTAGATATCTTCTAAAGATAGGGCTCGGGTTGCTTCATAGTTCCTAAGGCTCCTGCTAGGTCACAATCAGCCTATTGTATGTTTTCTAGGTGTTGACAAGGTTCATCGTGTTATTTCCAACAAAAGATTTATCTTACAAGCGCTATGGAACGGTCATTCTTAGACATCTAGTGATCAATCCCGATTCATCAATAGAATGTAATGTTTTGGGGCGGTGGGGGCTGTAACATACCCCTAAAAGTTTATGTTGTAACATGACCAAAAACAAATTTCAAAACAAAACAAGGCCAAGGAGACCATTTCAAAACCACAACGAAACCCAAATTTTACGAATTCAAGAAATCCAAATTCAAACAAAGCCAAAACCAAATATAAATATTTCGATAACTCGAATGCAAAATCACGTGAACTTGATTGATATCATCAATCCCAAAACATACTAGTGTGCCAAACATGATATCGACCGAATTAGGATAAGTAGCTCGAATTCAAAACAGTGACCGATCGGGTCTCACCCGACCCGGTGTGAACGAAATCAGATGGTGACGAACAAAAGTTCCATATACGCGGAAGGTGCAACGGCTCGAAGTGTAGTTCAATTCATGAAGAGTTGTGATGCCAGTGTGTCATGTAAATATGCAAAACTTGCCATTCTCCAAAAACGGAAAGAAAATCATTTCGAAACATAATCCTGTTATAACTAATCCCGGATTGATGCAAAATTCATTCCTGAGACGTAGGTGATCAAGTCACGTCCCCAATATCCTTGGTTGATTATAGGTGATCAATCTACTTTCAACCGAGGGTCGATGAATTTAGTTATACTCCGCTTAGTTATACTAGTACCATGTCTCTCATTTTAAAATCGTTTTGAAAACCATGACGAGTGTTCAACTCGAAATCAACTAATGCAATTACGCAAGGAAATAGCGTAACTCAGTGGTAGGTGCGGTGCATCAACGTAAGTATAAAACAACACTTATAGTGAATAGCGAAAATGGGGTAAGCATCAATCATCAATACCAACTTCATCCGCTAAACCTACCTCATCATCCAAACCAACATCATCATCTAACTCAACCTCGTCTCCTAATAGCAATGGATCAACAACTGGTGGGACTGGGACAGACATTATACTCTACAAGAGCATAGGGAAAGTATAAAAATACTAGCCAAATTTTCGCGGAAATCATTTTATAAGCCAAAGCATAATAGTGGAGAAGTTCCAAACCAAATCATAATATCAAAGCACGTATATATAAAGTTTAAATAAGTACCAGGGCGCGAAGTGGCATGAAGAGCTGGCGGCTTTCTGTCTCAAAACATTTTGACTCCAGGAAAAAGTTTATAGTCGAGTGCGATTTCGTTCTCTATAAACGTTGGCTCTGATACCATTCTGTAACACCCCCAACTCAAATACGGCAGCTATCATGCTGGGGGTATTACGCTAATAGAAACCAAGCACATTTATAGCTAACGACTATAACACGGGACGTTTATAAATGTTGCAAAACATATCATTCGAATTACAAACCATTTAGAGTACAAGGACTCTTAAGTCAAAGTAGCAACGGAAAAAGTAAATAGAGTTTGCAGCGGAAAATAAACAAAGTTTAGCAGCGGAAGTAACAAAAAGACACAAAAAGGTTTTACGAATGACATGCAAATAAAGATAGAAAAATAGTAAAGCTGCCTTGACAGAAATGCCTCTTCAGCCTTAGCCACTCCACCAAGCCCAAAACACCATACTCCAAAGCTAATTATTAATATCATTAGTACCTGAAATACATGCTTAAAAGTCAACACAAAGGTTGAGTGAATACATAGGTTTAAAGGAAAGTAATTGATCACAATATTCCAAGTTTAATAGAAAGGGGCTACGTTGTTAAATGCCCAAAAATACCACTGCACTAAGCTCATGACACCAAGCGTTAACCAAACCAAAACCAGTAACACTGTACTGAAAATAAGTCGACAATAACCGTGGGATTTCATATATAAACAAATGCCCCCTACGCTAGGTACTGCCAAATACCTAGCCAACCTCAAATATAGTACACCACAATTTGCCTATCCAGCAAAAGGAGTGGGAGGGTCAATTCCTATAGGCCTATATACTATATTCGCGCTCACTCGCAAGTGATTAATGGCTCATGATCTGAGGGACTTAATAGTGGCAAAAATCATACTTAGTGCTTATCCAACAAAATGGCTACTGCTTCACTCACAGTACCAGCATATATAAGTTTCCAGCTAATTAAACAGTTTTTCAAATCATTATGATCATAGTAGAAACAGAGCATGTATCTCACCCCAAGTAGTTTGCAAAGCAATTAAAATAGATAAAAGTGGGGCTATGGACTCACCTGAGTACGCAGCAATGCAAGATATCACAACTAGTCTCAACTAGTAAATCATAATGGTCTCAATAGCGTAGGCACAACGGCATCAAGAAAGTACAAGCACAAATCACCAAGCACAATCATCATCAAAATATAAGCACAATAGTATTTGGATCGGCACAACCTAACGAGTAATATTTATTAGAAATAACACTCAAGTAATATATATATATAAGGTAACGTTCCTCGAATACTCGTTTTAATATTAAAAGGTTTAGTTTCCAATGGCATTTGAGAGAAAAGAAAGTTTAAGACTCGTGTGGAAGTCGAGAACGATAGAAGAAGGGTAGTCAACGTGACGAATAATACCCGAGAAAGATGAGAAAGAAAGACCAAATCGGAAAAGAATAAACAAACACAAACACATGATAACTAGTTTCGGCTTCATCCCATTTCCCCCAAGATAACGTTGAAAATAATATAAGTTGAAAAGGTGTATAAGACCAAAAACTAACGCGAAACGCCAAAGATATAGTATTTTTGTGTTTGTGACTGTGCAGGGAAGGATATTGCATAAATGGCATGAAAACCAACCAAAAAGCCCTAAACGAGCACGAGATTTGGAAAAGAGTCAAAGAGCCGAGTCAACGATGAAATTTACTCAAGTAAAGCCCGTGACGATGTTTTCATTACTTAGAGGCTCGTGAATATGAAAGAGATACTTAATCGAAGATTAAAGATGATTATCATGTATAAACTTCCCAAACTCGAGCAAGTGGTCACTTTTATATCGTTGAAGACTTTATGAAGACTCGTTAACATATACCTCAAGTTTACAAGGACTTAANTTGTCGGCTGCAAAAAGAGAGAGAGAAGGTGGGATAAAAGCTAAACCCTAAAAATGTTATAAGTGAGCTTATATAGTGTGTAGGTATAATGGATAAATCACAAGGACCAACGGGTAATTATTACAAAGTGAGGGGCAGTGGTGGAAACCTAACTGCAAGGGCCACATATGTAATTTATCAAATCTTTCACGAAAGCGGTTCGGGGCACATTCGACATAGCAAACGGACACGAAAAATTACGAAACTTGCGCCATTGTTCACGAAATTATTTTTCCAATAAAATCAAGTATAAACTTCAATATTTCTCCAACGTTAATTTAATTTGATAAATTTGCAAATACGATACGATTTGAGTTTTTCTAGGTTGTGCCGGCTCGATAAATGAATAATGCTCACATTTAATAAGGTAGTTCACGTTTTTTTTCAAGCCCAAACAATTTCAAAGAAGCTCAAAAGTTAAGGAAATCAAAAGCAATGGTTTTGGCTCGTAAAATAAGTTAAGAAAAGTTACCGGATGTTACAATACGTCCAAATATGCATGTTTTCCAGAATTCTTTTCAAAAGTACCTAAAATGACAAAAGGAACGATTTAGGGCAATATTTGATCACATTTACTCGAATTAGGGCTTAAATGACCCCTTAAAACGGGTACACTTTTCGTCTCATCAGTTGTTAAATCGAAAAGCTGCAAGATAATATGCTTATTCATTTGTAACTATTTTCTTTTGTAGCAGGTTTAATGTGGAAAAAGTTCAATATAAGAATGTGATCTTCATGGTTTGGGATGTCGGTGTCCAAGAAAAACTGCGGCCATTGTGGAGGCATTACTTTAATGACAGAAATGGACTGGTAAGGTACTTTAATGACAGAAATGGACTGGTAAGGACAACCCAGTTTTTTATGCATTTAACATCTGCAATTTTACATTTCATCAAGTTTAGTGCGTTGCTCTTTTTTTAAAAGTAGTTAAAAAAAGTCCCAAACAATGACATAAGTTATCTCTTCTTGTTGTTGTGATGTAACGTTAATCTTTAAAATATGTTATGTAATAGGGTATGATTATACGTTAATCTCTTCTTGCCGTTAGAGCAGCCAATGCCGCTACAGTAACTGCCATGTAGACCAGTAGACAAACGGATGCACCACACGACTAACAATGATGAGCTTCCTATACCAGTGGTGCAAAACTTCCATCAAACTGAAGTTCAGTTAACAAGTGTGAAAGTATGGGCGAAATAGTTCAGTTTACAATATATCACATGTTAGTACAGTGATGTGGTCGGTTCCCGAAGTTTTAAAGCTCTCTGAAATTTGGAGGTATGTTGTGCTTCCTCACTCCAGGTAAAAGTACATAATACCGTAACTAAAATACTAGCATCCTGCAAAGCTGGTCTAACAAAATATGTGCTTGGTTGTTATATGTGAATTGATGCTTAGTGTTGAAACTTGATGTCAACGATAATGTTGTTTAACCCTTAGCCAATATATGATATATTTCTTTAGTTTTCATTGTCATTGCCGCAACTTCTATCTAAATATCAATATTTGCTTTATTGAATGATGTCTATTAAACTTAGCTTTGTGTTCACTTGAATTTTGTGGACTACATATTTAGTTTATCATTTTATTTCATTGTGCAGCAGCACGCTAGATCTAGATTAAATGCAGGAGAGCGTTGAACGACAACGTCGGTGTTGACTGACCAGCAATGGCTGATGAGTCTACAATAGTTATGCAAACTGTCACCTCTAATTGATTATTTGATATCATTTATTATAGAAGAAAAATTTATGTAATTAGTTTAATAATAAGAACAACAAATGCATTCAACAACAAATGCACTTACATGTTCATTATCACAAATGTTGTATGCATCGATAAAGCATCCCCG
>LBNU01034990.1:77486-94757 GCA_014162995.1 Artemisia annua
AGGTTCTTTTCAGAACCAAATAAATTGCGAAAACTGCGAGGACCAACTTTTTACTCCTAATAATGCATAATGTACATTATCTTAATGCAAAATGACATTTTTGAAAATATATATAGATTAATTTGAATGAAAAGTTTTAATTAGGGGCAAAATGATAACTTACTTCTTCCATAAAATTAGGATCACATACCCAAAACCGTTTCCTAAACCTGTATGTTTCACTCTTTTCACAAGTCTCTCTCTCACTTTTCATAGCTTTTCCTCTCAAGAACCCTAGCCGCCACATTCATAATGAAAAAACTCTCCGAATTATTAACCACGTTCTCCAGTATAATATACTTCTAATAGGAATCTTTGCGAGATCTAATATCTTATTACAATGTTTACGAGGACATTGTGTTTGGAAAACTCAAAGGTTTGTAGGCCAGTGCCCATCGTGTCAATTTTAGCATCTATTTTCTTTTTACGCCTATGTGTTTGACTAACAGTATGATGTTATGAATGTTGGTTGACAGATGGTGTTTACTTTACTGCTTCATATCCGTTTGCTACAAGTGGACTGTTATTGGTTATTGGATCAAATCTACTACATGCCTATAGTAAATCTCATGGACCAGTCCATATCCTTCACGCAAACTTTCAACCTTTCAAAGACTTTTCATATAAGGTGATCAATATTTAATTTTGTAAAAACATGTGACCTTGAAATATTTGTTTTTACATCTGTTCGAAAGTTTTTTTTTTTTTTTAAGAAATGTTATCATATTGTTATTTGGAGCAAATCTATCCCAACATATGGTTAATGTTTATTTTTTATGCCAAATATGCACACTTTTTAATGAAACACAAATTAATATTGTTATCAACAAATCCACATGTAATCCGGTTAATTTGCATATGTATTTTTATAGAGTAGTCGATTTAGAAAATCATGCACATGTATTTTTTTATTTGCTTTTTGATATCAAGATTCTACAAGGTTTAGTTATGTTTAAATGACTTGTCATGGTGAATTAATTTTTTGACTTTGTGTTTCTCTTTTTTAGATTCTCGAATTAGTGTGTATCGATATGAAGAAGAAGAATTAAAATAGATGGGATATTTTGTTGGACAGTAGGCAAGAACAAAAATTTATTATTTTGGATCATAAAATTTGACACGCATGTGTTATCCATTAGCTGCATTTATGTATCCTTACGTCTAATATATGTATCCTTATGTCTAGTGCATATGTGTAACATGTCGAATGATAATTGATGGTGGCAGGTTACTTGACGTTGTGGATGATGGCACATACTTGTATCCATTAAGATGAGCGAGCTAGGCGACAAAAACACGTGTGCACAAGGATTAAAAACACATGTGCAGATTTTATGGGTTCTTGAACTAGGCGAGGAATACATGTGCACGCCTAAAAGATGAACCAACTGTTAAAGACATTGGATTATGCACAAGTGCACGTTTCATATATTTTGTAATAAAATTGAATACAAGTGTAAACATGATGATAAAGCAATATCATATCACTAGAGTAATACAATTTGTAAATTTTAAAATTGCATAACTCTATTGTTAAAGTTTTGTTGTTTGTATTTATATTTATGTAATATTTCTTAAAGATACATGTACATATACAAAACACCTATGCATAAACAAAAAATACGATTGTCATAATATAGTTAGTAGTTACCTCTTTTTTACAAAACACATATGCACATAATGTTTTTTTAAACATGTATAATGTATATAANGTTAGACTTATTCTTATAAATACCGACCTAATTATTTATTAAGTTCACATTTCTCTTAACCCTAGAAGAGCTAATTCATTTCCAGAGCTTCAAGAATCTTTCCCAAGGCCACAATCATCAAAGGATCAAAGATTTACACATCATAAATATTCGTTTTTCTCGGTTTACCTGTTATCATACTTCACAATATGTTTAATCTATAAGGCCTGAATGTGGCTTGATACGGCCTAAATGTGGCTTAATACGACCTTAATGTGGCCTGATACGGCCTCAATGAGGCCTGATATGGCCTAGAGAAAGCGTGATGTGGCATAGTAAACGTGACCTGATACGGCCTGACACGGCATGAACGTGGCCTTATACGTCGTCCTGAACGTAGCCTGATATGGCATAGACACAGCCTGAACGTGGCCTGATACGGCTTGAACGTGGCTTGATACGGTCTGAACGGCATGAACGTGGCTTGAAATTGCGTAAACATGGACTAAAACAGCCTCCAAATGCCTGAACGCGGCCTGATACGGCCTAGTACGGTCTGATATGGCCTGAAACGGCTTGAATATGGCCTAAAATGGCCTGGAACGTGGCCTAGAACGGCCTGATACGGCTTCCAATGGCTTGAACGTGGCCTCAAACGACCTGATAAAGTCTAAACGTGGCCTAGAATGACCTGATACGGCTTCCAACAGCCTGATACAGCCTCCAACGGCCTGATAAGCCCTGGTAGGGCTTAAATGCGACCTGAATCGGCCTGGTATGGCTTAAACACAATTTGGGATAGCCTAAATTGGCTAAATAACGGTCACAAGTGCCTTACATCTGCCTCAAATGGCTAAATATCGGCCCCAAGTTCCTTGAATCAGCCTCAAACGGTTTAAAATCAGCCCCAAATGTCTACCAGTAGCCTTGAATGGCTTAACATCGGCTCTAAGTGCTTGAAATTAGCCTAAAAATGGCTCAATACCGGCCCTAAGTGCCTGCATTAGCCTCAAATGGCTCAATATCGGCCCCAAGTGCGTTAAATCTGCCTTAAAGGGCTCAATATCGGCTCCAAGTGCCTACTATGACTAAAATGTGACCTGATACGGGCTGGTAGGACTTAAACGCGACTTGGTAAAGCCCCAAACGGCTAGATTTCATCCCCAAGTGCCTTACATTAGCCTCAAATGGCTCAATATCACCCCCAAGCGGCTTAGTCTCGGCCCCAAGCGGCCTAACAAAAGGCTCAAATGCCATCAACGCCAACGGGCTCGAATGCCATCAGGCTCCGACGCCCTTTAGACTCAAACGCCTTTTAGGCTCATACGTTAGCAATCAGTTATGGATTTCAACAAATGTTAGTCTAGCTCACCATAATCCAAATATTATGCTACACTAAATTAGGGGACTTACCACATGTGTACATATCGACCCAGTCCTAGCCCATGATTGCTAGACTACACGAAAGCCATCAAAAAAATGGAACATTTTCAAGGCATATTAAACCCTTCTCATCATCCTCACCTATGAGATGAGACGAAGGTACCCGTGCACCTTTTTTCCAGTACATGACTCATACATAAGCGGTTATATCGTTAGGAAGAAAGAAAGCCTACATTGCATACGAGTCTAGTACATTATGATCCAAGCATACTATGTGGAAAACTAGAAGGGGGGTTTGAATAGTTTACCGGTTTTTAGTCTAATTATCTTTTGAAACTTTCCGTTTAATCAAAGATATAAACACAAAGACAATAAGTAATATGCAAGTGTAACGAAAGAAATGATCAAACCATGACACGATTGTTTATCGTGGTTCAGCTACAAGGAACTCTATTTTCCTTGCCCTACGTCCACGCCCCGAGTATCCAACTCGAGAGTTTCTTTCACTAGTCAACAAGCTCCTTTCACCGGCGGAGAAAACCTTACACGTCGCTTACAAGTTTACCGACACTAAGCTAGATGTCGAGTTCTTTTACAAGGGTACAACCACTCCCGTTTAGTTCTTTACAAGGGTACAACAACTCCCGTCACACTATGTATTTTAAGGACTAAAATACTAACCGATCACAACTTAAAACACACAATCAAATGAAGTGTAAACTACACAAAGTCTACACGATGCTAAGCTAACAAGTCTTGCAACGTTGTGTTGAATACTTGTAACTTAATATGCACTTGTGAACTTCTTTGCTACAAAAGAATCTTCACAACAATGAGATGTTAAAGGGTTAGATGAAAGATATGAATGTGTATGTGCAAAGTATAATGAGAAGTGATAAAAGAAAATTCTAACAAATGGCTTGGTATTTATAGCAAAACATCCAGCAGGTCTGGCGGATACGGCGGAACCCTCAGAAGGGTTCCGCCCGTGTACCACGAGGGTTCCGCCAGGTCTGACAGTATGTTTTGCCATAACTTGCCAAACCATCCAAAGTCACATCAAATAAATTCTTAGTCAAACACAAAACTTGTGTAAGAAACCTATGGTGAGTCAAACACACAAACCTTGTGTAAGAAATCTATGTTGAGTCAAACACACAATCTTTCCTTAAATGTATGTTGACAAAACTTACCATAAATGGGATGTGACATTTCTATTTTAAGAAATATGAAAATGTTGTGTTTTATATGAAATGTAAATGTAGCAAATGTCTAGTTATGCAAGACTTTAAACTAAAATCATGTTTTACTAAAAACTAAAGTTTACACTTTGTCATTAACAAAACTTAGCAAAGATCGTAAAATATAAATAACGTTTTTAGGCGATATTTGTATTAACAATCTCCCCCTTTTTGTTGATGACAAAACATAAACTTTGTTTTTAAGTAACTCACAAATTTTAGTGTTAAGACTTAAAAAAAATGTTATATCAAACTTGTTTTACTTAATTGATGAAAATCATTTTAAGTTACTAAGTTTAGATAACTTTCTCCCCCTTTTTGTCGAAACAAAAAGAAGAGTAGCGTAGCGGAACTATGCACTTACTCCCCCTTGGTCGATACTCCCCCTAAAAGGAGTGCCAAGTTGGGAAATATGGATTTTGAACCTACAAAAAAATGGTTAGTTGGTGATAATGATACATAATCAAGCATGTACTCACCACATATTATGAGAATATAATCAACCATAATCACAACTCATATATGATCAACCAATAATGAAAATAAGATAGTAGTAGAAGATATCATTCCAAGTAAAATTTTGACTTTCAAAAAGTCAATAGACAAGAAATGAAAATACACCCCTACTTCTAAAGAAACTAAAAATAAAGTTAAAAATAACCAAGAAATAAAAGAAAAATAAAATCCTACTTCTATAAGTAGAGGACTTCAAACACTTCCTAAAATGGGGCAAAAGGCCTCCAAAAGGGCTCTAGGATTGGTTTGGATGGGAAAGAGCATCCAAACGTTCTAGGATGTGTTGTATAGCGAAGCGGGTCTCATCTTGAAAATGGTGAAGCAACATCTCGATGCTTTCACCTATTTTGACCATTTGCTCACATTGTGAGCAAGCATGGTGATGAGTGGGTGGAAATGGGTCATTAGATGATGGTGGTGGAGGTATGTTGGTTTTGGTTTCTTGGTTGGAGGATGGGTTTGAAATAGATTCAAGCAATGTGGTTTGCAAGTCCATTGCTTGATGAAGGTTGTTTTCGACCATTCTTTGAATTTCCTCATAAGAAGGAAGAAAAGACTCAAATAGTTGGGGTTGTGAATGTGGTGGACTTGGGTGATCATGATTTTCAAAGTTTGGTTCTCCATATAGAGGGCCATGGATGTCTTTGAAAATAGGGTGAAACAACAATGGTTTAGGTTGGTTGAAGGCTTGTTGTGGTGGTGGAATTTGATCAAAAGGCTCATTGTGGTCAAACAATGAGCTTGGTTTTTCATTTGTCAAAGGTGGTGGATTTGTTGATCTAGGTGGAAGATCATTAAGATCTTGGACAAATGGATGTGGTGATGTTGGAGGAGACCCAAATAACTCCATTGGTTCAAGTTGAGGTAGTGTTGATGGTGATGGAGTTTTGGATGTTTGGATTGGTGCACTTGGTGGAGTTGGGTCAATAGGTGATTTTGTTGGTGGTGGAGTAGTGAGCTCATTTGCTCCTTTGGGTGATGGAGTTGGGGATGCAAGGTTTAAAAAGTGTTCACTTTTGATGGGTGAAGAGAATTCATCCGAAGATGAGGAGCTTAGGTTGATGGTTTGGTGTGACCAAATTGATTTGACACTAATTCGTGCCGTTCTCTGAATGGGTCGAGGTGCTTGAGAGGTGATTGTTGACTTGGTCATTGTCAAGGTTGTGGTTTATAGTCTTTTGAGAAGGGATTTTGATGGTGATGGTGTGATTTGAGGTGTTCTAAGTTGGTTATATTTATAGGGTGGAAGAGATGTTGGAGGTAGTGTTTGGATTTGATGTTTGGCCATAGGAATTTTGAGGTTTGTAATGATTTGGGTGAGTAATGAAGGTTGTCAAATCAATTGGAAGTCAATCCAATGGAGGTGATGGAGTAAGAAGAAAAGGATTTGCACTAAATGCTTAGTGGTCATGTCAAAATGGTTGAGTGAATATGTTTCACGGATTGGAAGGATCCTTTAGGAAGGTTCCTTCCTTTATGTGTGAGGGTTCCTTGAGGTGGTTATTATTTAATTTGCTTTTTGGCGGGAAAGGGATTCCTATTGGTTTTAGAATCTTAGAATACCCCTAATGATGTTATAAACTAATAGGGAATGAGTTTCTAACATATAAGTTTGAATTGAGGGAGTTTGGATTTCTAAAATTTTGAAAATGAATAAAAATTTCCAGGTGAAATGACGGAACCTTCGGACTACACGGGCGGAACCCATCTGAGGGTTTCGTGGTATCCGTTGGGCCATTTCTGGGTTGCCCAGAAATTTACACCGGCGGAACCCTTCTGAGGGTGCCGCCAGTTCCACCAGACCCTTAAATAATGGCAGTCCACTATTTTGACCCGCAAGACGATTTTCAAATTTTCTATAAAACTCTTAAAAGTGAAAATATAATTCATATCTGGTTAGGAAATGCAAAAATTGGACATGTAAACACGCATACGGTTGGACTTTGACCGGGGGCTAGCGAATTTCACTATACTTAGTGAAATTTTTCATAAACTTGAAAATTTGACAACATGCCAAATGTTGTTATCCTGCATCAAAGTTAGTTCATACATGTTCTAAATTGTACCAAATATCCTACCAACACATAAAAACATAACACACATTGTTCAAATGACCAAATTGTTAGCACCTAGTGCCAAACACTCCTACACCCGCTCTCATTGAGGGTCAATCTTCTTCTTGAGCTTGCCAAGAAACCTCCCGATGTTCTTGAACATCCCCTTCGTTTGCTTGAACTCCACCGACTCATTAGGAATAGTTGGAAGTTGTGAAAGGTATTCTAGAGGTAGAAGCCTAGAGTTGGGCAAAGTCTCATCTTCACTCATTGAAGATGATGATGATGAGGTAGGAGGATGAGGGCGTTTTCCTTGGGTTTTGTAGACTCTCTTATCACTAAGTGGGACAAATGTGTGTGGGATGAGAGAGTAGTCTAGGCGAAGACCTCTAGGAGTTGGAGGAATGGGGGAGATGAACCTAAAGAGATGGGTCAAGAGCATTCCATACGGCATAGCCGTTGTGCCTTGCACGGGAATGTCGGCCATTCTCTTGGCCATGTAGTAGGCAAGGTTGAAGGGTTGCCTAACGGACAAGGAGTACATCATGTAGCAAAGGCAAACATTGATATGATCCCGGTTTCCTAGAGTGCTAATGACATTGGCTCTAAGGACTTCCTCCCATTTCTCGAATTGGGGCTTGAGTTCATTGAGTTCCATTCCATATGGATCCTTGTTAACCTCATTTCCCGAACGGGTTCTCCTAGTGGTGGTGGTCCTAATGAAGAGGTGGTCACGAAGTACATCTTTTGACACAAGAGGTGTATCATAGGGATGAATGCGGTCAATGAGCGTGTCAAGAGTTGAGAGGGTATGCTTGTCGGTGTAGATGCAAGTACCACGGTTTGGGACACCTAGGATTTGAGCAAACTCATCTAGGGTGAAGGAGTAAGGATGGCCACTAGCCGAGAAATTTATAGACATACGTCCATAATCATCGGAGGAGAGGTTGACGGAAGCATAGAACTCTAGAATGAACCTAGGACAAATAGGCTCGTTTATCTCTAAGAGACAATCAAAGTTAATGGCCGCAAATTCGGCGGGTAGGTTTGTTCCGGCTAGGAAGGATGGGTCGATGGTTCTACCCTCATGGACATATCTCTTTTCTAGGGCTTTGAAGATGTTGATTTGGTTTTCGGTAAGGCCTTTGGTTTTGTGGTGTTTTGGAAGGTACTTAATGGTGTCTTTGTGATCGTAATGAGTCACGGGAGGCATGATGATTCCTAGAAAAATAAAATATCACATTTTAGTCTATGTTAACGACTATTGCAATGTAGATTTTCTAGTGTGTGCCTATATGAAAACCATGTGGAGGTGCGGTTATCTTGACTCATTTTGATGCTCAAAACGTTTTTATAGTGCAAGTTTTGTTATAAAACAAAAGATAACCCAAACGCTCCTAGTTCAATGTAGCTTCGTTTGAATGTACCCGAAAATACATATTGGTTATGTATTCCCTTTAGCATTCAAGAGACATTATGCAAGTGATGTTTTAAACATAACGTTTTGATTTTGTATTCACAATGTGAGACGAAAAAATATTTGTCCTATTTGTGAGAAATTTTTGCAAGAATTTGACATGGGGTGTTTTAGTAAACATGTTAATAGTTTATAAGAATGCAATTCCTAACTATGGGAAACATGATTAGTTTTGTTTAACACCTAAGTTTCTACATTAATTTCTCAAGTTAATGCATAACCCCAAGTTTTTGATTTTGTGCAAAAATAGAATTCCTAGACTCAGATCAGGAGTGTAATTATGTTTAGGATACTTACAATGATGATTAGAGAGCAATGAGGATGGTTTCAGGATCAAAAATTCGTGGGTGAGGATGAGTGAATAGTGGCAGTTTGGAAATGATGGGTGGAAAGGGGTGTTTGGTTTAATATAAACAAATAAAAAGTTCTGCAGGTCGGCGGATACGGCGGAACCAAAAAGGGGGTTCCGCCCGTTGGGTCGCAGGGTTCCGCCGACTCTGCTGAGAAAAAAAAATTATTTATTTGTTTTGGTTTTTGTGATTTTTGTCTAATGTTTAGAACTACAATGTGGGTTCCATGAGTCCTAAGCCTAACCTAAGAAGGTTAAAGGGTTCTCGTTTGAGAGGTTTTGTGAGAATGTCGGCTATGTTGTCTTCGGAAGAAACTTTCTCGATTGAGATGTTTCCTTTTTGGATGTTGTCACGAAGAAAATGATGACGGATTTCGATATGTTTGGTTCGGGAATGTTGGACGGGATTTTTACTAAGATCTATGGCTCCTTTGTTGTCGCAAAGGATGGAGATGTCGTTTAGTTGAATTCCGTAGTCGACAAGAGCTTGCTTCATCCAAAGAGCTTGTTGACATGCCTTTCCGGCCGAAACGTATTCGGCTTCCGTTGTTGAGATAGCGAGAGCCGTTTGCTTCTTAGAGAACCATGAGGTGAGACAATGTCCAACAAAAGTACAAGTACCACTTGTGCTTTTTCTATCAACATAGTCACCGGCATGATCCGAGTCGGCATACACTATGGTGTCCATTCCCGTTCCTTTGGGATACCATAATCCTAAGTGTGTAGTGCCCTTAATGTATCTAAAGATCCTTTTAACGGCTTCAAGATGAATTACTTTAGGATCTTCTTGAAAACGAGCACATAGACAAACACTAAACATAATGTCGGGTCTACTAGCCGTTAGGTAAAGTAGACTTCCAATCATACCCCTATATTTAGTGCTATCTACGGATTCACTTTCCTCATCCTTGATAAGTTTAGTTTCCGTGGACATGGGTGTTTTGATTGGTTTAGAATCTTCTAATCCAAATTTCCTAAGCATGTCCCTAATATACTTAGATTGGTTAAAGAAGATACCATCTTCTAGTTGTTTGATTTGGAGTCCTAGGAAAAAGTTGAGTTCTCCCATCATACTCATTTCAAACTCGTCATGCATGATTTTTGAGAAATCGTCGCATAATTCTTGACAAGTTGATCCGAATATAATGTCATCAACATAGATTTGGACTATGATAATATGTGAATCTTTCTTCTTAGTGAAGAGAGTATTATCAACTAAGCCCATGATATACCTATGGTCAACTAGGAAGGTTTTGAGTCGATCATACCATGCTTTTGGAGCTTGCTTAAGTCCGTATAAAGCCTTTTTAAGTTTATAGACATGATTAGGTTTTTCAAAATCAATGAAGCCCGGTGGTTGAGTAACATATACTTCTTCATTTATGAAACCGTTTAAGAATGCACTTTTGACGTCCATTTGAAAAAGTTTAAAGTTGTGTGCACATGCATATGCAAGTAAGATTCTAATTGACTCGAGCCTAGCTACCGGAGCAAAAGTTTCATCGTAGTCAATGTCTTCTTGTTGGTTATATCCTTGTGCCACTAGCCTAGATTTGTTTCTAGACACAACACCATTTTCATCCATTTTATTTCGAAAAACCCATTTTGTACCAATTATAGTTTGACTCTTAGGTTGAGGAACTAATATCCACACATCATTTCTAACAAATTGGTTTAACTCTTCTTGCATGGCTATTACCCATGACTCATCTTTAATGGCTTCGTTTATGTTTTTGGGTTCAATGGTTGACATGAAACAAAAGTAGTTACTTTCATTTTAGGCTTTAGACCTTAACGTTCTCTTGTTAATTTTACCTATGACATTATCTAATGGATGACTTTTGGATTCCTTAACATTAACAATTTCTTTGTTTAGAGGTTCTTCTTCCTTGTCATTTTCTATGGTGACTTGATTTTCCATAGCTTGACTTTCAACTAAGTCATCATCTACCAAAGGTGGTGTCTTAGAGGGAGGTGGACTCTCGTCAAATGTTACGTTCAACGATTCCTCGAATCTTAAGGTTTCTTTGTTTAAAACAATGTAAGCCTTACTATTTTGTGAATATCCAAGAAATACACCTTCATAAGACTTTGGGTCAAATTTGGTGAGGTAATCCTTGGTGTTAAGAATAAAGCATTTACTTCCAAACACTCTAAAGTATCCTAATGTAGGCTTTTCACCTTTATATAGTTCATAAGGGGTTTTGTTTAAAAATAGTCTAATTAAGACTCGATTTAGAATGTACGTTGATGTGTCAACGGCGTTACACCAAAACTTTTGTGGAATGTTTTGTTCGTTAAGCATTGTTTTACTCATCTCTTGCAAAGTCCGGTTTTTACGTTCTACTACACCATTAGATTGAGGAGTACGTGGAGCCGAAAAGTTATGAGTAATACCATTTTTGTCACAAAAGTTTCCAAATTGAAATTCATTATCAAATTCACGACCGTGATCCGTTCTAATAGACACAATATTAGACCCTACTTGCTTTTGAATTTTCTTACTTAGAATCTCAAATTTTTCAAAAGCTTCATTTTTACTTTTCAAAAATCTTGTCCAAGTAAACCTTGAATAATCATCTACTATGACCAAAGTGTAGAAGTTGCCTCCATAACTTTGTATAGTTTACTGATTACTAAACCTATAGACTCACCAGCTTTTTGCTGACTTTTAGTATGTTTTTCTCAGGTGTTTCAACTATTTATTATTGGCAAGGCATGGCAAGGCGATGGTCACACAACTATTTACCGAAGTGTTTTCACACAATGATATGACTTGTTTTTTTTTATGGGACCATTAAACTTTGGGCTTACCTTTTTATTTTCAAGACTTGTTGTAAACTTAAATTTTAATCTAACGTATTTTAACGGAACATGTATTCCGTTCTTTATTTCTTTGTGTTGTGGTTTCCAATAGTAGCACCCCATGACCCGAATGCTTCCGCTGTACCGATTTTGGGGGTGTTACACTTATTCATGCCGTTCTCCGAATGGGTCGAGGTGCTTGAGAGGTGATTGTTGACTTGGTCATTGTCAAGGTTGAGGTTTATAGTCTTAAGAGAAGGGATTTTGATGGTGATGGTGTGATTTGAGGTGTTCTAAGTTGGTTATATTTATAGGGTGGAAGAGATGTTGGAGGTAGTGTTTGGATTTGATGTTTGGCCATAGGAATTTTGAGGTTTGTAATGATTTGGGTGAGTAATGAAGGTTGTCAAATCAATTGGAAGTCAATCCAATGGAGGTGATGGAGTAAGAAGAAAAGGATTTGCACTAAATGCTTAGTGGTCTTGTCAAAATGGTTGAGTGAATATGTTTCACGGATTGGAAGGATCCTTTGGGAAGGTTCCTTCCTTTATGTGTGAGGGTTCCTTGAGGTGGTTATTATTTAATTTGGTTTTTGGCGGGAAAGGGATTCCTATTGGTTTTAGAATCTTAGAATACTCCTAATGATGTTATAAACTAATAGGGAATGAGTTTCTAACATATAAGTTTCAATTGAGGAAGTTTATATTTCTAAAATTTTGAAAACGAATAAAAATTTCTAGGTGAACTCACGGAACCTTCGGACTACATTGGTGGAACCCATCTAAGGGTTTCGCGGAATCCGTTGGGCCATTTCTAGGTTGCCCAGAAATTTACACTGGCGGAACCCTTCTGAGGGTGCCGGCAGTTCCCCTAGACCCTTAAAAAATGGCAGTCCACTATTTTGACCCGCAAGACGATTTTCAAATTTTCCGAAAACTCTTAAAAGTGAAAATATAATTCATATATGGTTAGGAAATGCAAAAATTGGACATGTAAACACGCATACGGTTGGAGTTTGACCGGGGGCTAGCGAATTTCACTATACTTAGTGAAATTTTTCATAAACTTGAAAATTTGACAACATGCCAAATGTTGTCATCCTGCATCAAAGTTAGTTCAAACATGTTCCAAATTGTACCAAATATCCTACCAACACATAAAAACATAACACACATTGTTCAAATGACCAAATTGTTCAAATAGCACCTAGTGCCAAACACTCCTACACACGCGCTCTCATTGACGGTCAATCTTCTTCTTGAGCTTGCCAAGGAACCTCCCGATGTTCTTGAACATCCCCTTCATTTGCTTGAACTCCGCCGACTCATTAGGAATAGTTGGAAGTTGTGAAAGGTATTCTAGAGGTGGAAGCCTAGAGTTGGGCAAAGTCTCATCTTCACTCATTGAAGATGATGATGATGAGGTAGGAGGATGAGGGCGTTTGCCTTGGGTTTTGTAGACTCTCTTATCACTAAGTGGGACAAATGTGTGTGGGATGAGAGAGTAGTCTAGGCGAAGACCTCTAGGAGTTGGAGGAATGGGGGAGATGAACCTAAAGAGACGGGTCAAGAGCATTCCATACGGCATAGCCGTTGTGCCTTGCACGGGAATGTCGGCCATTCTCTTGGCCATGTAGTAGGCAAGGTTGAAGGGTTGCCTAACGGACAAGGAGTACATCATGTAGCAAAGGCAAACATTGATATGATCCCGGTTTCCTAGAGTGCTAATGACATTGGCTCTAAGGACTTCCTCCCATTTCTCGAATTGGGGCTTGAGTTCATTGAGTTCCATTCCATATGGATCCTTGTTAACCTCATTTCCCGAACGGGTTCTCCTAGTGGTGGTGGTCCTAATGAAGAGGTGGTCACGAAGTACATCTTTTGACACAAGAGGTGTATCATAGGGATGAATGCGGTCAATGAGCGTGTCAAGAGTTGAGAGGGTATGCTTGTCGGTGTAGATGCAAGTACCACGGTTTGGGACACCTAGGATTTGAGCAAACTCATCTAGGGTGAAGGAGTAAGGATGGCCACTAGCCGAGAAATTTATAGACATACGTCCATAATCATCGGAGGAGAGGTTGACGGAAGCATAGAACTCTAGAATGAACCTAGGACAAATAGGCTCGTTTATCTCTAAGAGACAATCAAAGTTAATGGCCGCAAATTCGGCGGGTAGGTTTGTTCCGGCTAGGAAGGATGGGTCGATGGTTCTACCCTCATGGACATATCTCTTTTCTAGGGCTTTGAAGATGTTGATTTGGTTTTCGGTAAGGCCTTTGGTTTTGTGGTGTTTTGGAAGGTACTTAATGGTGTCTTTGTGATCGTAATGAGTCACGGGAGGCATGATGATTCCTAGAAAAATAAAATATCACATTTTAGTCTATGTTAACGACTATTGCAATGTAGATTTTCTAGTGTGTGCCTATATGAAAACCATGTGGAGGTGCGGTTATCTTGACTCATTTTGATGCTCAAAACGTTTTTATAGTGCAAGTTTTGTTATAAAACAAAAGATAACCCAAACGCTCCTAGTTCAATGTAGCTTCGTTTGAATGTACCCGAAAATACATATTGGTTATGTATTCCCTTTAGCATTCAAGAGACATTATGCAAGTGATGTTTTAAACATAACGTTTTGATTTTGTATTCACAATGTGAGACGAAAAAATATTTGTCCTATTTGTGAGAAATTTTTGCAAGAATTTGACATGGGGTGTTTTAGTAAACATGTTAATAGTTTATAAGAATGCAATTCCTAACTATGGGAAACATGATTAGTTTTGTTTAACACCTAAGTTTCTACATTAATTTCTCAAGTTAATGCATAACCCCAAGTTTTTGATTTTGTGCAAAAATAGAATTCCTAGACTCAGATCAGGAGTGTAATTATGTTTAGGATACTTACAATGATGATTAGAGAGCAATGAGGATGGTTTCAGGATCAAAAATTCGTGGGTGAGGATGAGTGAATAGTGGCAGTTTGGAAATGATGGGTGGAAAGGGGTGTTTGGTTTAATATAAACAAATAAAAAGTTCTGCAGGTCGGCGGATACGGCGGAACCAAAAAGGGGGTTCCGCCCGTTGGGTCGCAGGGTTCCGCCGACTCTGCTGAAAAAAAAAATTATTTATTTGTTTTGGTTTTTGTGATTTTTGTCTAATGTTTAGAACTACAATGTGGGTTCCATGAGTCCTAAGCCTAACCTAAGAAGGTTAAAGGGTTCTCGTTTGAGAGGTTTTGTGAGAATGTCGGCTATGTTGTCTTCGGAAGAAACTTTCTCGATTGAGATGTTTCCTTTTTGGATGTTGTCACGAAGAAAGTGATGACGGATTTCGATATGTTTGGTTCGGGAATGTTGGACGGGATTTTTACTAAGATCTATGGCTCCTTTGTTGTCGCAAAGGATGGAGATGTCGTTTAGTTGAATTCCGTAGTCGACAAGAGCTTGCTTCATCCAAAGAGCTTGTTGACATGCCTTTCCGGCCGAAACGTATTCGGCTTCCGTTGTTGAGATAGCGAGAGCCGTTTGCTTCTTAGAGAACCATGAGGTGAGACAATGTCCAACAAAAGTACAAGTACCACTTGTGCTTTTTCTATCAACATAGTCACCGGCATGATCCGAGTCGGCATACACTATGGTGTCCATTCCCGTTCCTTTGGGATACCATAATCCTAAGTGTGTAGTGCCCTTAATGTATCTAAAGATCCTTTTAACGGCTTCAAGATGAATTACTTTAGGATCTTCTTGAAAACGAGCACATAGACAAACACTAAACATAATGTCGGGTCTACTAGCCGTTAGGTAAAGTAGACTTCCAATCATACCCCTATATTTAGTGCTATCTACGGATTCACTTTCCTCATCCTTGATAAGTTTAGTTTCCGTGGACATGGGTGTTTTGATTGGTTTAGAATCTTCTAATCCAAATTTCCTAAGCATGTCCCTAATATACTTAGATTGGTTAAAGAAGATACCATCTTCTAGTTGTTTGATTTGGAGTCCTAGGAAAAAGTTGAGTTCTCCCATCATACTCATTTCAAACTCGTCATGCATGATTTTTGAGAAATCGTCGCATAATTCTTGACAAGTTGATCCGAATATAATGTCATCAACATAGATTTGGACTATGATAATATGTGAATCTTTCTTCTTAGTGAAGAGAGTATTATCAACTAAGCCCATGATATACCTATGGTCAACTAGGAAGGTTTTGAGTCGATCATACCATGCTTTTGGAGCTTGCTTAAGTCCGTATAAAGCCTTTTTAAGTTTATAGACATGATTAGGTTTTTCAAAATCAATGAAGCCCGGTGGTTGAGCAACATATACTTCTTCATTTATGAAACCGTTTAAGAATGCACTTTTGACGTCCATTTGAAAAAGTTTAAAGTTGTGTGCACATGCATATGCAAGTAAGATTCTAATTGACTCGAGCCTAGCTACCGGAGCAAAAGTTTCATCGTAGTCAATGCCTTCTTGTTGGTTATATCCTTGTGCCACTAGCCTAGCTTTGTTTCAAGACACAACACCATTTTCATCCATTTTATTTCGAAAAACCCATTTTGTACCAATTATAGTTTGACTCTTAGGTTGAGGAACTAATGTCCACACATCATTTCTAACAAATTCGTTTAACTCTTCTTGCATGACTATTACCCATGACTCATCTTTAATGGCTTCGTTTATGTTTTTGGGTTCAATGGATGACACGAAACAAAAGTAGTTACTTTCATTTTGGGCTTTAGACCTTAACGTTCTCTCGTTAATTTTACCTATGACATTATCTAATGGATGACTTTTGGATTCGTTAACATTAACAATTTCTTTGTTTAGTGGTTCTTCTTCCTTGTCATTTTCTATGGTGACTTGATTTTTCATAGCTTGACTTTCAACTAAGTCATCATCTACCAAAGATGATGTCTTAGAGGGAGGTGGACTCTCGTCAAATGTTACGTTCAACGATTCCTCGACTCTTAAGGTTTCTTTGTTGAAAACAATGTAAGCCTTACTATTTTGTGAATATCCAAGAAATACACCTTCATAAGACTTTGGGTCAAATTTGGTGAGGTAATCCTTGGTGTTAAGAATAAAGCATTTACTTCCAAACACTCTAAAGTATCCTAATGTAGGCATTTTACCTTTATATAGTTCATAAGGGGTTTTGTTTAAAAANGTTTTGTTTAAAAATGGTCTAATTAAGAATCGATTAAGAATGTACGTTGATGTGTCAATGGCATTACACCAAAACTTTTGTGGAATGTTTTGTTCGTTAAGCATTGTTCTACTCATCTCTTGCAAAGTCCGGTTTTTACGTTCTACTACACCATTAGATTGAGGTGTACGTGGAGCCGAAAAGTTATGAGTAATACCATTTTTATCACAAAAGTCTCCAAATTGAAATTTATTATCAAATTCACGACCGTGATCCGTTCTAATAGACACAATATTAGACCCTACTTGATTTTGAATTTTCTTACTTAGAATCTCAAATTTATCAAAAGCTTCTTTTTTACTTTTCAAAATTTTTTTGGGTAAAGGGGAGTAATCCTGCACCCTGGTAAAATTCATTAATAAAGAAAACGTTTCAGTACAATGGATGAGAGTGAGTCTCTCATCGAAGTCCCTAAGGACACTACCACTACCACTATATAAGAATGACAGGCCATTCTTATAACTAACAGATCTAAATACTACTAACCATGACTAGCATAAAAA
>LBNU01034991.1:7575-32065 GCA_014162995.1 Artemisia annua
TGGAAAAGTCAACTTCGATTTGATTCTGATATATGGTTGGTTGTTTAAGCATTCGAGATGCTGACGATTATTCTGCTATGTCTCGCCTTTGATGTTTTGAACTATTTGAAAATCCTCTACCATGATTTCCGATCATTAAACTTTTACTATCATTTTGCTCTGGAGACTCGTACGTTACTTTCACGTTTATGAAGTTCTCTTGCACCTATTTTGTCCACAAAGAAATGAACATCTTCGTGTGAATTATGTTTTGGGCACCTTGAAATTTCGGATATGATTCTTGTTGAACCACCAAGTTTTCCACAGGAGGATGGGGTTGGATAGAACCTGAAGAGGACGAACAACGGTGACTACCCTGAAGAATTGATGACATTCCTCGCAAGACGGAAGAGTGGACGAGCAGGAACGCAGGAACCTGTTCAAGACGGCGAACCTGGAGTTGATGAAGAACATACAGTCTTACTTCCCTATTCATCTTGGTTGTACTAAGATGAATTGAGAGCGGAAGCAGACTGGATGGTGAGGAGATTGCAGATCGTACCAGAGATTCACATTACTCAGTCACATTCCAAGAAGAAACTGTAGAAGGCTCGAGAAACCAAACTCAAGTTAATGATTTCGTTTCACTCTCTGATTGGAAGATGGACGAAGACTGATTACTCGAACAAAAGGAGATTTTAAAGGGACGAATTTTTGAAGTAAACCTTATGATGGAAGAATTGATGCCTTGGCGACATGTTTCTTTCTGATGATGGTTATTTGATTTTGTTACCTTCTTTCGAGTTTCATCTGTTTTGCCGACATCGTTTGTCATATATCTTTGAATAGGGCTAACCCAGGAGTTAGTTGGACTATTAGGTGGGATTGTAGATTTGTTTCACTGATTAAGATAAAGTATGATCAACATGAGGGCATACTTATATGATGCTAGTATTATGACGTCTGGCCAACATGATAATACTTCCATCATATAACGTGCACTTGTTATGTTCATAGGATGTCTTGAGAAGTGCCTTAGTGGAGACTTAGATTTCTATTTTCATTTGCAACGATCTGCGAATAGTGAGACTTTAGGATTCTTTCGATCTGTACGTTTGATCTGCCTTATTGTCGTACGTTTTGATACGTTTGGATACTCGTCACGCAATTGTTTGACTTCTATGTTTTGATAAATCCTAAGTTCCGTTGTAGAGCTTTCCACCATTTGATGTTATCGACCAACTTATTTTCTGTCTATATGGATTTGACTTGTTACTATGGACAGCTACACCTATGCCTTGCTATGTATACGCTCCTCGCATTCGATAAATTCGTTTCCTGATGACCTGTTATGAGTTAAATACGAGGTTTTGAATATTGAGAATCAAGATCTGTCAATTATCGAGAATACCTTTGAAAGGTTGTACCAAAGACGAAACTATTGGAAAATCTGAAGAGTTAAACTTATAGCACCCTAATGATTGCTATCATTCGATACGTTCTCATCTGATCAGTTCACTCCTTTATCCACGGACGAAATACCCACCCAAATCCTACATCTTCTTTTGAAATCTTTTAAAGGGATACGATTGTCATCTGTTACGTTCGGTATGTTATTCCTTTTATTTGAATTCTGTGTTATGTGCCTTCTCTGAGGGAACCGAAACCATCTTTGAAATCGATGAGACCAAGTTTTGGGAAACAGGATCATTATGTTTATTGAAATTCTTAAAGTCTGATCGAGTTTGTGCGAGTCAAAACTACTCCTTTCTCTGTTCTTAGTGTGGTGTACCTTCGTGCTGTGTTCGCCACCGTACCTTTCTCATTTTCGAGGACGAAAATTCTTTTGAGTGGAAGATAGTTGTAAAACCCGCATTCTCATAACAAGTAAAATACCCAAAATACCCCTCTAATTTAAAATTTTTAAAAGACGATTAATTATTTAAGACATCGCAGTATAATTTAACCTAAGTTATACTATGAAATATTCGAATCATAATTTTTAAACCATTTTGAATTTATCCTGAGTATGAACATTACTAAATGACATTGTGAACTATAACTTATAAAATAGATATACAAACTAAACCAATTAAAAATAAAATGTGCACATTTTTTTTGTCTTAGCCCTCACACGTTTTTTTTTTATGCCTAATTTGTGAACCGAAAGTTTGTTTCCTCCCTATTTTTGTGTGTCATTCAAACTCAAGGAAATTGACCAAATCATAGTCCCTAAATAGAAGATGAGTATCCCTGATTTGTAGCCAAACCCACGTTTGAATTCCCACATAAAATCACCTACGTTCCTCTTTTAATTCCTCATTCAATAAAGATACGCTCCATTATCCCCCTCCAAACCAAAACCCTAATCTGCCAAAAGCCTCCATTTTACATCCCACAAAATTTTACCATTTGATCTCCCATCCGTATAACCAGTTCACTCTCACACATAAAACCCTATGGAATTATTAGTGACGGCAGCTTGTTTTCTCCAAGTTCTCGAGTGGTGCAAGGTGGTACGTTGGAGGTTTCTGTTGGCTTGGTCGTGTGCAGTTTCGAAAGGGCAAAACAAAGGTGGTGAGTGATCGGGTTGGAGGTGTACCAGCTATGGTAAAATTGTGTGTAGGAGTCGGAGTTTGAAAGGGTTTTGATCCATGGTTTCTTTTGGTTTCTTTGGTCTCGTTGGAGTCAGCCTTATAGGTATCATCATCATCTTTTGTGCTTCAGCCATTCGACATCTTTACTATATGTATAACCAGATGTAATTACATGTATCATGAACTAATATAATCATACTTATATGACATATGACGGCTCGTTGAATCTGGATAAAGATAGCACATAATAACGTCACATAAAATCATGAATCATAACCTGAATATGTGTCGACTTTATTCTGTTGTAGAGCATTGGAATCGGTTTTCGCGTAAGCTTTTAACCTTGTCATTAAATCTTTATACGCTCATTAAATATGATCTATAACATGGAAACAAAACATAAGAAATTAACGTGGAGTGTGCATGTTGTAAACGCGAATAAAAAGGAGCGTTAAAAGTGTGGTTTTTACGTAATCGATTTGACTTGTTAATGGTGTGCTGTGGGTGAGTTTTTGAGTTGTCCAAAAAGGGTATTCGTATATCTTCGTCTTTGTTCGAGCCTTTAGTTTTGATCTCATATTTATCGAATAACATGTTACAAGACAAGCTATAAGAATCGGTTTATAGAAAATACCAATTAAATATATATTAGTCGCATGAAATGATATGAATACGTAAGCTGTTATGTGTGCGTTTGAATGTGAAAATCTAACCTATGCATTTCGAAAATAAAATGATACATATATCATGAAATCATAAGCGAATCTCATTTCTGTTTTGGAATTTTCGAATGCGTTTCGACATACTTTTATTTTGATCTCGTGAAATGATAAAAAGGAATAAGCTACACTTGTTGAACTGTGTTCTGTTTTCTGTTTTGAAGTGAGGATTATGCATGCAACATATATATAAGTGTATTATTAATTGGAAAGAAACCTAGGTATTTAAGAAGGGGATGCATGAGTTATACGTATGCATGAAACAAGGTTGTATTAATTTTGTGTCTTATATTGATCGGTACGTGTATTGTGTATGTCAATTGGTGTGGGTTAAAAGAGTGTGTCGTATATATGGGGTAAGATACTTGGGAGCAAATTGTTTTAAAAAGGGGCGAGCATGTAGTGTGTGTCGTGGCAAGTTTTAAACAAAGCATGCAAGAAACCAAAGGGTTGAGTGGTGTCTTAGAACGTGTGTATGTATGAGTATAGACGTGAATAATCACACTTTTAAGTTGTCGCGGTCTAACTAATGTCAAAGATATGTTAATAAATTATGAACGACGGGGTCTAAAATTATCATCTTAATATAAAATTATAGTATAAACACTAAAATAATTTTAATTGACATTTTTAATATTTAATTTTGATAATTTACATTTGACCCTGAACTTTATTAAATTGACATATTAACCCTAAACTATTATATTGGTCATTTTAACCCTTAAATATATTTAATGGTCAGTTATCACCTTAAAGTATTAAATTACTATTTCGGGAGATTTTCTAAATATTGAAAGTTACTACTAAAAATAGAAAGTCTTCTAAAATGCTTAAACTACTTAAAGGGGGAAGTTACTAAAAATGGAAAACCGACTAAAATGAGTAATCTGATTTAAAATAAGTTATTAATAAGACGATCATGAATTCGTGTAGATCCGCTGAAGAAGGAGTTGCTTCTGATATCATCGTTTTCGTTATGTTTGCACTTGCGGTCTAAGGTACAGATATTCCGTACTCTTTCAGTAAGAGTGCACACTTCCTCTCTCTTGACTTTGTCTTTGATTTGTTATCGTATTATGATTCCGTTGATCTTGATTATGATCCTTCGTACTTTGATCTATGATTGATGTGCTTCATCGGTAATCACGATCCTATTGTTATTCGTTTGAACTCTTATGACCCGTTCGATAACCTTTTGTGACCTTAACCTTTGAACCTTTGTGAGACTTCGGGTACTCTTTGGGATATTGTAACGGAAGGTGAGACCCTTGTGACACTTGGAATGTTCTTTTGGGATAATATAACGGGAGGTAAAACTTCGTTTCTTAAGTGTGATATAGAACCTTTTAAAGGAGAAATTATTTATAAAGACACTTTAATATGACTTAAGGCCATTTCTATATGGGACTTCCTATAAATTTATAAAGACCACTTTTAAAGAATACCTCATGACAACCTTTATTAAAGATCACTTTTATAAATTTTATCTTTTGGAAGATCCTTGTTAAATAAACCTTTGTTATAAACCTTTTTGAATGGGGTTGTACTACGAATTTTTTTAAACAAGTGATGGGAACCGCTAAAATGAACGTTTGTTTTAAACTCTCATTATGACCCTTTAATCATTAACTATGGGACTTTGGAGCTTGGAACATTGACCTTTGATACTGAACCTTTGATTTAAGTTCTGAATATGAACCTTGTCATTTGTAAACCTTGACATGAACCTTTGCTATCTGAACCTTCTGATTTGAACCTTCTGATTTGGACCTTTTGATATGACCTATGATATGGATTTCTGATATGATCTGATTATGATGACTTATGAGATGTGTCATTTATGACATACTGTTGACCTATTCTGTTGACCTATTCTGTTGACCTATTCTATTTAGAGAGGAGTCATACTATACTTGTCATTTCAATCCCAAGTGTTGTTCCGCAAACACTTGGGTATAATTCTTTGATTGATTTCTAATAAGAATTAAACGTTGAAAAATTACTCTTCTTTTACTTTACGTTTTATTCAAACATCTCTCAAAGTATTTCATATCAATATCTTAGCATGGTGCACGCTTAGACTATCTCTTTAGTTAGTTTATCCGTGTAAACGGGACCAACAAAAACTCATCGAAATATCCTCAGACGAAATCATCTCATATTTATATCCCTTGACCATGCACTTTATTCTGTCCCAGTTGATAACCATGAAGCAGTGTCAAGACCAACAAAGCTTGATATTTCAGCTTACTATGGTTCCTGCAATGGTCTTGTTTTTATGTCTACTTGTCGTACACTCATCATTTTAAACCCGACTACTAAAGAATTCGTTGAATTCCCTGGTCATATGATGATAAACGATGTAGACGTTGATACCATGTATGGATTTGGTTATGATTCTGTAACGGATGATTACAAGGTTGTTACAATATCTTACTTTCATAATTACTACTTGATTGCACCTGATAATATGATTGTCCATGTTTATAGCCTTAAAAGTAATACTTGGAGGCAAGTGAGTGATTCACCCTATGGTCTTGACTATGGAAAGTTATTCACTGGTGTTTATGTTAACGGGTTTCTTCATTGGATTGCTAACAATGGTTCTCATGCAATAATTGTTGCTTTTAGTTTAGCGGATGAGAAATTTAGTGAAGTGGCGTCACCTAGTTTGAGTAACGAAGATGATATCATGATGTCTGATATTGATTGCAAGCTTGTTTCTGTTGGTGAAAAGCTTGCTATATTTGTAAAAATCAGAGGTGAGATTTGGTTGATGAATGAGTATGGTGTAAAGGAATCTTGGACAAAGATTGTAGTCCATGGGCTTAATGAAATTCCATTGGTTGAACCCGTGATTTTTTATGACAATGGCAAAATTTTGTTTGTAACCTGTGATCTAATGGTGATATATGATGTTAAAGAACATACTTTGTGTAAAAGTGTTGATGTTTCTTGGAATAAGAGAATCTTAGAGGTAAGAGGTACTTATGTCGAAAGCCTTGTATCACCCAAACTGGGGCGAACCAATTAGAAATCTACAAACTGAAGCCAAGTAGAAGTAAGGTTTAGTTTATTGTTCCAAGCATAGTTTGTATCTGTTTTGAGTTGAATTCATCACGAGATAAATGTTGGTTCTTATTAGTAGTATATTTCTAAATATGTCATTTCAATATTTTAGATTGTAAGTGACAGTAGTACTCCTCATGTTTATGCTGATTATGGATCCTTTATGATGTTGTGTTGTACTTAATTTATGGTCTTTGATCCCATCTATTGTACATTGGTTACACAAAGGGTTTTTGCATATTCCTTGTTTAATTAAATTATAGTATGTATGCAGCCGAAAAGGATTTGGTCAGAGATGATTAGCATATATTATATTTGTATTGTACTAGTGGGAACCATTGATGAACTAGGGAGATAGTTCCACCTGTTATGTGGAATTCAATTATGAGTTCAATCATACATGAGGTGCATATCAGTTCGAAAGAAGGGTGGTATTGTTTCAAAGAAGCTAGATAGGTTTGGAAAAACACAAAGGTTGGATCATATTGGGTAACAAGTTAGGGTTGCCATGGTTAGTCTTTAGAACAGGTCAACGGGTCATGTGGGTTGATCCGTTGGGTCATACCTTGTATTTTTTCAGTCACTGCAAAATCTATCTTTATGTATACTTTGCCTGGCAAGCGTAAAGTTAGTTATTGATGTTTGCGCTCTTTCAAGTGTCGACTTTAAGTGTGGGTTAACTGAAAACTTGTACTTCAAGGCTTTTTACATTTCTGTTGTCACACTTCCCAATCAGACTGTATCTGCATAAGTGGTGCATAACCATTGTTTTCTACTAACATGTACCAGAAGAGCCCACTAATATCGCTCATATTAACCATTTTGTCCGTCTCCTTACTCTTTTGACCAATTAGGACCTCAGAAAATTAAATGAAAGTACGAAACTTTATGATTTCTTACAAAAGGTGGCTGGTTCATTAAGTATGATTTGTTGTTTGAGCTAACATGAGATGTGTGTTTCTGTTGACACTGGGTTTGTTTAAAGAGCCCGGCACACTGGTAACCTTATCTTGAAGTGATAACCATGCACATTATGTGAGTCAATCAGTCAAATACTCCCTTGGTCTTTCAAGAAAAACATATTTAAAGTTTTACTCTTGACTAATTAATTTTTCTAGAGTTAACTGCATTTTTGGTCCTCGTGGTTTTCCCGGTATATTTTTCACTTTCACTCCATTTAAAAAAAAAAAAATTACGGATCCTGTCCNTTTAAGATTGTAAGTGACAGTAGTCCTCCACTCCTCCTTATGTTTATGCTGATTATGGATTGTTGTGTTGTACTTAATTTATGGTCTTTGATCCCATCTTGTACATTGTTTACACAAGGGGTTTTTGCATATTCCTTGTTTAATTTAAAAGTGCTAATGATCTCTAAATGTATTATAGTTGTCATGATTTCCTTCTATATGTATCGAACAATTTTTTTTGCTATTCTATGTACTAAACTTGATTTTTTGGTATTTTTTATGTACTTTATGACCATTTTGCCCCTCATTTTATTAACCCGGGAAGGGCAAAATGATCATAAAGTACACAAAAAATACAAAAAAATAAAGTTTAGTACATATAAATATATAATAGCAAAAAAAATTGTTCATGACAACTATGATACATTATCGTGTAATTAGCCTAATTTTTAAAATACATGTATGCAGCAGAAAAATATTTGGTCAGAGATGACTAGCATATACTATATTAGTTTCGTACTTATGGGATTCATTGATGAACTAGGGAGATAGTTCCACCTGTTATGTGGTATTCAATTATGAGTTCAATCATACATGAGGTGCATATCAGTTCGAAAGAAGGATGATATTGTTTCAAAGAAGGTTTAGATAGGTTTGGAAAAACACGCAGGCTGGATCATATCGGGTAACAAGTTAGGTTTGACACGGTTAGTCTTTAGAACAGTTCAACGGGTCATGTGGGTTGATCCGTTGGGTCATACCCTTGTACTTATTTGAGTCACTGCAAAATTTAACTTTATATATACTTCCCTCGCAAGCCCAAAGTTAGTTATTGATGTTTGCACTCTTTCAAGTGTTGACTTTAAGTGTGGGTTAACTGAGAACTTGTACAATTGGGAGAGATGGCTGAGTGGACGAAAGCGGCGGATTGCTAATCCTACTGCTTTTCTACTTATAATTTACGTAAAAACAGTAAGTCAAAATAATTAAGTAATTGCTTCGTTTCTGTTGTCACACTTCCCAATCAGACCGTATCATAAGTGATGCATAACCATTGTTTTCTACTAACATGTACCACAAGAACCCCTGCCCCTTTATCATGTGATTAACTTATACAAGTATCATTCACATCAACCATTGTGTCCTTCTCCTTACTCTTTTGACTAATTATGAATATGTGTTTGCATTTGTACTATGTATGGCCCTTGATCCCATTTTGAACATGGTTTATATTCCCTATATTTTATCTTTCAATCACTGCAAATCGATCTCTAATAATATATATTCTTGCAAAGCCTATATATAGTTACCATAGTTTATGATTGCTCTCTTTCAAAAGTAGAAGTTTCATCGCAATCTGCAGACAAGCAATTATTCTTTCTCCTTAATTACTCTTTTACCAATAAGGAGGACTTCAGCAAACGAAACTGCGGATACTGTGATTTTTTTGCAAAATGCCGGTTGATTCATTGAGTATATTTTGTTGTCGGATGTAACATGAGAGGTGACTTTAAGATTATATGTGCCTACATTGGAACTTGATATAATCAAATAAATTAATATACTCTAAGAGTATATATGGTAGATATGATGGAGTAACCTCCAAGGAATCTTTTTAAACTAATATAAATAAAATCCACAATTACTCGATCGGTACTTATTAGGTATTCTTAAACAATGGCGTGTGAAGAAGGTAGCATAACAATCCCACAGGATATCATAATCGACATTCTACATCATTTTCCCGTCAAATCTGTAGGCCGTTTCCGGTGTGTTTCAAAGGAATGGCTATCTTTACTTACAGAACCCCACTTCATCAAAACCCATAAGAAAACGCTCAACAATCACCTCATCTTCAGTTCCAACAAATATCTTGACGACTCAATTTATTCACTTCCATTTGATAATCACAAAGGAGTATCGACTCTAACAAAGCTTCCCATAGAATCACGTACAGTTTGTATAGAAGGTTCTTGCAATGGTCTTGTTTTAGTTTATGCTTATTGTCACTTGAGAGATAAGGATACCTTCTACGTTCTAAATCCAACTATTAAAGATTATGTGGAATTTTCCGCTGGTCGGGTAGACTATAAGGAATGTGATATCTTGAATGGGTTTGGTTATGATTCTGTGACAGATGATTACAAGGTTGTTGCCATCTATTTCTATATTTATCCACCTGAAAGGGCTGTGTATGTATATAGCCTTAGATCTGATACTTGGAGGAAGGTGAGTGATTCACCTTTTGATCATTATTCTTATGGAAAGGGTTTGTCAGGTGTTTTTGTTAATGGGTTTCTTCATTGGATTGCTGGGAAGGATTCTGATCATTGGGTAATTGCTGCTTTTGGTTTAGCTGATGAGAAATTCTGGGAAGTGCCATTACCCTATGTGTATAATGATGTTGATGTCTTTTCTTATAGATGTTATTGCAAACTTGTTGCACTTGGTGAAAAGCTTGCTATATTTGATCATGTGGAAGGTGTAGTTTGGTTGATGAATGAGTATGGGGTCAAGGAATCCTGGACAAAGATTGTAGTCCACGGATTTAGTGAAAGTCGAATGGTTGAACCAATGATTTTTTATGATAATGGCAAAATTGTGTTTGTAAACCGCAAACTCGAGGTGCTAAATCACGCTGAAGAAAAAAGTTTGGGTAAAAGTCATGATGTTCTTTGGCTTGAAGGAACATATGTTGAAAGCCTCTTCTTACCAAAAATTGGGCCAACCAATTAGAAACCTACAAATTTAAGCGAACATAGAAGAGTGTATATTTCCAAGCTTGTTTATTGAACTCTAAACTTGCATTTGTAATCTTGAAAATCATGATGAGACAAGTGTTGGTTCTTTTTGGTATTGCTCTAAATATGTCATTCAATTCGAATATTTTGAATTATAAGTAGCAATAGTTTTTCTTATGTTAATGTTGAATATGAATCCTTTGTGATGTTGTTTATAGTTTATATATGGTCCTTATCCCATCTTGCACATTCTTTTACCTCCTAAATGTAGTACGGAGTATTTCACTTACAGATCCATTCATATCGAAGAAATTTACTTGAAAAGGATGATGGTATTAAAAACTTTTTTTTGGCTTATTAAAAACTTGGACATGAAAACAAGAATCTGCACAAGATAGTATCACCTTGAATCAATTACATCAAACTTGAATTGAGTGGTTCCATTATATCAAAAGTTGCAAATGGTCTTCACGCCTTGAACCAACTGGCCTATTGCTACTTGATATAATTCTATCAATTATATTCATGGAGTAACCTCCAAGGAATATTTTAAATTACTACAAATTAAATAGTCATTTCATAGTTGTTGATAACAAGGGTTCTGATGTGGTACTTGTTACTTTTGTCTTTTGGTTTAGCGGATGAGAGATTCAGTGAATTATTGTTGTTACCCAATTTGTGTAACGAGTATGAACACTTGGAGAAATTAAAATTTGCTATATTCCATTGCGTAAAAGGTGTAGTTTGGTTGATGAATGAGTTTGGGCTCAGGGAATCATGGAGAAAGATTCTAGTCCACGGATTTAGTGAAATTTGATGGGTTCAAGGGTTCAACCTGTAATTTTAATTTTCTATGACCATGAAAAACTTCTGTTTGTAAGCTAACTAGTATAAACTAAATAGCCTTTAAATATTTTGAATTGTTAGGTGCAATTGTTTTCCTTGCGATTTTACTGAATATGGATGCTTTGCGAGGGTATGATGTACTTGATCCATGATCACATGCGTCTTGCACACTGTTTAGACAGTTTCCTAATTTGGTTTGCAGCATCGTGCTCTAACCGAAGTTATTTAAGTTGAAGGGCTCTTTTATGGCTTTATATAATAACTAAAGTTCCCAATTTTGTTTGCGTTTTTGTTTGCGTTTTTTGCTCTTTTGCTTCTTTGCTTGTGCTTTTGCCCGTTCCCCCTTGCCTCTTTGCCTTTCTTCGGGTCCCTTGTTTTATTTGCGTGTGTGCCTGTTTTGCCTGCTTTTTGCATGTTGTTCTCTAACTTTTGCTCACCTTTCTTTGCTCTCTCACCGGCACACCTGCACTTTCCAGAGGTCTCATTGGAAGGAGTCTCTTTACTCCCGGGTTTATCTTGGGGTAGGGGTATGTAGGATCTGTCTACATTCTACCTCCCCCATACCCTGCCACGGCGTGAATGGGTTTGTTGTTGTTGTTGTTGTTGTTGTAGCAGCAACAAGACATGTTGAATTGGTAAAGGCTAGGGATGATTTTATGATTATATAAATTGTTTACTACTCGTTGTATCTAGTGAAATTTAATGAACAAGGTACAAAACATGTCCGTAAAATGGTAGTATTACTATTTCTTAGAAGTAGATTAAAAGATGTGGCAAGATAATATAGATCGGATTCGACTGGGTAATGGATCAGCACAGGGCCGGTCCTGAGTTTTCTGCTGCCCTGGGCGAGCTGGTCGAAATATGCCCCCTTTAAAACAAACAACACATTATTCTTTAGTTTAGAACCTAATTAAGCTAGCGCTTCATCCTCATGCCAAATGTTATTTGATATATACAATACATTGTTACAATAAATATATTACAAACTATCCTTAGGTTGAATATACTTTTGGTTATCTTTACTTTCAGAACCCCACTTCATCAAAACTCATCAAAAACGATCAACCGAAATCACCTCATCTTCGTCTGTAACTATTGTTCACTTTATTCCCTACCAGTCAATCATCATAAAACATTATCAATGCCATTGAACTTTATCTTAAGATCCTGTTATCCTAATAAATTCACTTTCCGTGTCTCTTGCAATGGCCTTGTTTGTGTGTCTACTCACAACTGGGATGTGGATAAAAACACACTCGTCATTTTGAACCCAACGACTAGAGATTTTGTTGAGTTTCCCGATTGCAGTATTCAGATGATAAACAACCCTTGGAACATTTATTATAGGTTGTATGGATTTGGGTATGATTGTCTGACTGATGATTACAAGGTTGTTGTAATACGTTACTCTCAGCTTCATGAATTGTTTCTTCCTGATAGTATGTGTGTGCATGTTTTTTGCCTCAGAAATAATACTTGGAGGCCTGTGATTGATTTTCCATATTATCATATTTTTGCATATCGTTTTTCGGGTGTTTTTGTTAATGGGTTTCTTCATTGGATGGCTTAGAAGGACTCTCAAGGCTTACCTGTAATTTTTGCTTTTAGTTTAGCAGATGAGCTTTTCAATGAAGTGCCATCAACCAGTTTGTGTTATGATGTTGATATCATGTCTAATAGCGATTGCATACTTGCTGCACTTGGTGAAAAGCTTGCTATATACCTTGCGGTGAAAGGTGAGGTTTGGTTGATGAATGAGTATGGGGTCACGGAATCCTGGACAAAGAATGTAATCCACAGGCTCGATGAAAGTCCAAGGGTTGAACCAATTATTTTTTTATGACAAAGGCAAAATTATGTTGGTAAGGTGCCATCTAATGAGGAGATATGGTGTTGTCGAACGATGTTTCAGTAGTTCTTTCTGTACTTGTGTCGAAAGCCTTGTCTCGCCAAAACTCAGAAGGACCGATTAGAAATCAACAAATTCAATTGAAGTTCTTCAGCATCATTGCTTTAGATAAATGGCCCTTTGAATATTATGGATTTTGAGCAACAGTAGTTTTCCGTATGACTTGTGTCAATCCTGTATGATGTGTTGTACCTTATGTATGTGTTCATTGATCCCATCTTGTACATTGTCTAGACAAGGTATTAAACGATAACTTAAATCACGGAGTTAAGCTCTAACTGACTGTAGTTGATATGGAGCACCAACTAGACTAAGTTTTAAGTGGTCAAAGATGATTATCTATCATTAAATGTATCACCAAACAAGCAAGTATTCAAGTATAACATCTGTTTTTGTATAACATTATTGTTGGTACAAATACAATGCAGAAAAATGTACTACTTTACGCCAAAACACATCAAACAAAACTTTTTTTCAACTGATCCATCATATTATAGAAGTTCTGGAGTTATGTGCGTATGTGGTCAACAATGACGTGTGTATGATTAGGCTTCATGACAGCCTGCAGAGATCTCAGCCTTATGTGTGTCATCACCTAGAAACTCAGATCTTAACTTCATAAGTAACCGCCCTAAATAATTGAGTCCTTCACCATCTCGGCCTCCACCCCAAAAGTAATCATGAGGAGAAGCTTCAACCAGTACAGAGCCCACTGTTGACATAAGCATTGAATTCAAGTGCGGATAACTAGAGAACTTGCATTTCAATGCTTTATACATCACTTCTGTCTTCACATTGTCCCAATCGGACATTACCTGCATAACCATTTTAATGTGTCCTAGATGAGCCCCTAATCATGAGATAATTAATACCAATGTACTTCTTTATTTATCTCGCTTTAGGCCTTGAATTCTGTTTTTTATGTTTTAGTTATTAAGAAATGGTTTTGTGTCCTGGGACATTTTGTGACTAACCAACAAGGTGTTTTTCTTTTCTTTTTTGCATGAAAACCAGTTTGCTACTTTATTTATACCATTTGAATCATTTTGTGTTTTTATATCCGAATTATTAAAAAGATGCCTTTGTCAAGTTTGGGTCAATTTGTAACCGGAAAACCATCCAAAAGCAGCTTTCAAAAGATCACGGGTACAAAATGACCAAACGAAATTGACCCTAATAAGACACAAATCAATCTTTTAATGACCCACATGTCTAAAAAATGTGGGACAAATGAATAATTACATTGGTAGTTAATGACCCTAACTAATAGTGATTATTGTTTTTATCAAAATGCCAAGAAGAAGTACAGTTTGTCGAAAAAAATTCTTAATAATATCACAACAAGAAGTGTGTAGAAGGTATACCATATCCGGGTGTTCTCTTTGTATTTTCCTCCCCATACGTGCTGCTTCTTCGGGGCTTTTAGCCATATGTATTGCTTCAACATAACTACTTGCATTAGGATTGCTTGACCCCACAAACTTATGGGCCTATATTTGACGCAAAAAGAGTATTCAGATAGTATCACCACATGATTATAACATAAGAACTTGCAATGGGGTTAAAAAAATCACCTGATAATAGTGTTCTACACTTGACCAAGTGACATGTTCACCATTTTCATCAGGCAGTCGAATAGGATGAGGGGAAAAATTGGAGAAACTCCCGTATAGGTCCCATGTCTTATAAAAGAATATTATTGGCGAATCATAAGGAGATAAAGATGGATCAATGGCTGAGGTTTCATCGACCGATGGAATAACAGGTGTTAGATCAGGAATAGGCTGTAGATATCCGCTAATAAGCACATCAGGTCCTATCTGCACTTTCAGTCAGGAGTTTGTTACTACACAAACTATCAACATTTTTTAGCATTTAATTAAATTTTACAGATTGAAGTTCATACCAACCTGCTCATAAGAAACATCGATTAGTTCTAAAGCCTGTGTCATTTCAACCATTCCAAGTTCCCCAACTGGTGAAGGCGCATTCTTTCCACCTATTATTTTAGGAGCAACAAAAGCATGCACCTGCGTTAACAAAAAGCACGTACATTCAGGTAATCACCATGGGTATAGGTTTAATTGTATAGTACTTAAATGACAAACTAAGACACACCTTGTGTATGACACCAGAAGAAATAGCTGCTGCTGATAATCCCCCACCACATTCCCACAAGATTGAAAGATATCCACGATCATAAAGGTAGTCCACGACATCTTTAGGATTCAAGATATCAAACTCAACCACTTCAACACCTTTAGATGCAAGAAACTTCTGGAAACTCCTTCTTGCACCTCTTTGAGTGACCACTATAGTCGGCACCTCTCTGACATCCCAAAGATGTGCAACCTCGGGAAGATCAAGAGTTTGTGACATAACTATTCGCATAGGTAAATGGTCACCTCCATGTCTTGGAGTTAAACGTGGATCTAAAAAAAAAAAAAATGTTAAAGGATATATCCAAAATCCGCAGAATTTATGTAGGTGATTTCAAAATTTCATACTATCTTTGCGCACAGTATTTCCTCCTACAATAACTGCATCACTTCTACCACGTAATTCAAAAACTCGTGATCTTGACTGCTTGCTACTAATCCATGATGCATGTCCGCTACTAGCAGCAATTTTTCCTGCCAGAATATGAGAATAATGAATATATTTAGTTTGGTAGTGAAGTTCAACATTTACGTAATGCACGATTCTAACCATCAAGAGTCATCGCATACTTCAGAACCGAGAAAGGGACTCGAGAAGCTGATCTATATAGCAAAGGAGCATTGACAACGAGACATGATTTTAGAGCATCCTAGAAAAATAGAATATAGCATTAAAAGATGCTAAAAAAGTTTAAAGACTATCAGTGCAGAGATAGTATTCACAATTAAGGAATACCTCGATGGATGCAGTCCTTATATCCTCTCCAAGAACATCTACCTGCAGACCTTCAGTTCTCAATGTCTGAATAGCTTTTCCACGAAGATGTTGTAACGGATGTCTGATCCCGACAACAACTCTAGTGATTCCTGCCTAATGGATTAAGTTTCAGATGCATGCTGTAATGGAAGTTTGACTTTGAATGTCAAACCTAATTTTATTTGCAAGTAATTCAAGGCTACTAAGATCTCTACATCTGTAAGACCATATATAGAACTACATTTTTTCTAGTTAAACTCAATGTAACATTTTGCTCAGATATCACATTATTTTATAGTCATCTCGGAGTGAACAGTAGTTAGTTGACTCGCAGAAGTCAAATACAGAATAGTTATTGAACGTCAAAGTACAAGTAATGTTCAAACAGACACTTTATATGCTTTTTACTTTTCATCAAGTGTTCTCATACACATACAAATATCAGATAGTGTAATTCTTTCTATTTTGGGGTTATTCACTAGTAGTATAGCTTATTTAGAAGACTAGCCCCTTTATCTGCCTCCTTAATGCTTAATATATATGTTCCCATCTCAAGAGAAAAGCCAAGCGTTCTTCCGATGCCATGAAGACGTGGTCTAATATCTTTACTCATTCGCATTAATACTTAAATTCATCAAAAGAAACAGTTGTTCAGTAAGACTATTTTCAGATTAGCGGTTACTCAGCAGACTACAGTGAGAGTCTTCTTATAAACATCTTAGCTAATCATAATGTTAAGTAACTATCCTTATAGTCTTGTACTGTTGTACCACTATGATTACCATTACGTTTGAGTTTAATTTTCTCTTATCTAACTTCCAATCTCATCATACACCTTCTTAATCCTCACTCACAGTTGCATTCCCAAGTTAGGCTTAAAGGGTGTTTGGGATTGCTTATAATTTCTGCATATGCTTATGCTTTTGCCTGAAATAAGTACTCATAAGCTGCTTAAAAATAAGTACTTCTGGAAATGGTTTTTGGATTTGCTTATTTTGTAAAAAATGCAAGAAGACTCGAAACAATAAATATTTGCTGAAAAAATTCTATCAAATTCATTGATAAAAAATATTTAAGTTAAATTTGTTTGTAAGGTTTAATATACATTCACCGGTCACCAAAAAAATAAAGTTATTGATTTCAGCAAAAATAAGCATTTTGAAAAAACTGCTCCCTACCTGCTTATCAGTATCCGTAAAAATATGCAGATATGCAGAAGCAGTTCGGATAATACAAAACAGCTTCTGCTTAGAGATAAGCAAAAAACTAAATAAACCCAAACAAACCCTAGGGAATCTTCCAGTAAACTTACTGTGTTCGATACAGCTATTAGCTCATAAGCACTTTTGAGTTTAGATAAAGCCATTTAGCTTATGATTATCAGCTTATCTATTATGCTATTCTAGGAAACTGTTTTCGATCATCTATCTGAAAATTTCAACTTATTTACACAGCTTATTCATTTTAATTTTTAAACCAACTACTTTGGAAAATCTCAAACAATCACATATATCATCCAACGATCCACACGCATTCCTTAGCCCGACAAACATCATTTCTTTTACATTAGTACACAATATAATCAAACAAAAACCAGGGTATTTTTTTAAGCTGATATAGCGGGCTTATGGCTTAAGTCTTATGTTTCATAACCTTATATTGAAACTGTTGGGCCTATATAAACATATATAAGCCGAAAACGACATAAGTCATAAACCCGCTATATATAAAGCTTAAAAAAACACCCCATAACATAAGTAAAGCAAGAACAAGAAGCAGCAGCAACCTTAATAAAAGACGAAACCGCAGTAAAGTCACCATGACAGTCACCAGGTTCCATATTAACATAAGCAGTGGCACCTCTACACCACTCGCCTCCACTCTCCACCGCTTGCACCTCCGCTGGGGTGGTTCCTTGCGCATAAAGGTATCCTTCTCCGACCACTTTTCCAGTCTTCGCTATCACGCAACCAAAGTTGGGATGTGGGGAGGTGAAACAAGCGGATTTGTCTGATAGCTCTGCGGCGCGTTTGATGTACGTGGCGTCAAGCGCGTGGTTGTTGTGGGAAGTGATGGTGGGTCGTACTTTGCATGTGATTGGGGTTAAGGTTGTGAACCCCATTGAGATTGGCATTGTTCTTGTTGGGTTGATCCTCCTTGTTCAAGTACTTGTGGTTTTTTAAGTGGGGAAGATAGACTTCTTAATTTGTACTGTATTAGTTTATCATTTATTTTTTTTGTTCACAAAAACAAACATAGCACCAACGTCATTCAAAAAAGGCATGATTATACCCTTTTGGTATTTTTTTAGTCTAGATTTGGATTTGGTTGAAAAACAGAAATACAAAAAGGAAATACGTTTTATAAATGAGCATCAATCGATGGGCATGATTAACTGGTGCCTAATTGTATACCTAAATCTGTGTGATAACGATTATGTTGGTAATAATCAATAAATCAATAAAAGTTTGATGGAGGCCGTGTCAGATAAGGTTGTTTAGTTAATTACTGATTAAAGTATGCGAGTTCTAAATTTAACAATGAAGTAACTAACTATCATTTTTTTGCATTTACTACAACTTTTTAGTTCACTCTGGTTCCCCATCAGTCCGTCACTTTTTTTGTTTGACTTTCGTGTTGGCTTTTTGGGTTCCACGTCATAGATAAACACACATAGATAAATAATTAGGTTTTGAACGCTTGAACTTAAATTGGGGAAATTTGTTCATGCAGATGGCATCATCTTCTATTACTGAAGGTATTGATGTAGAAGTAAATAATTCAGGTTTGTTTTTAAAGCATCCATTTTCTTATGTTGTTGGTAGGAATGATAGGATACAAACCTAAAAAATAAAACTTATATAAAATGAATTTTAGTTAGTTGATTTAGTACGTTGAAAAAAATCCCTATCATTTGGTAATTCATCTTTATATTATTGTGTTCTTGACAAAGATATACGTAATGGGGACTAAGGGTAATTAAAAGTGAGTTTGACATTGGATTGCTTATGTACAATGGTCTGAAATTCAAAAGGCAAAGTTATGTTTTTATGAACCAATTTGAAGATGAACTGATAGAGTTTATTGGTGGGGATTGTAACATTGATAAGCCTAAGGTTGATAAATGTAACATCTCTAAATTTGGAGTTTTTGTTAAGAGCATTTTAATAGTATTTATGTGGTTTTAGAATGTTAAGAGAGTTAACATTTAATGGGAAAAAAAACTTGAAATGTAACATAAGTTAACTGATAAGGACCTTCAATGATAGCTAAGGGCTTAGTTCTTGCTATGGAACACCAATTCACAATCACTTGATCACTAGAATTTGGCCTCTTCTTCCTTCTCTTTCTCTATTCATGACACACACATACACACTTCAGAACTTTGGAAAGTTGTGGAAAGCCAAAGAAGCATGGATGATATTTAAAAAAGTTAAAAAAAATAATAAAAAATAAAAAATAAAAAATGACACAAGTTTTCCAAAATGATACTTCCAGTCCGTCAAGTCTTATTCTCTTGGTAATGGCCACCAAATAACTTTTCAAGCGAACATATTCACACTTTGGCTTTTAGTTGACTTTCAACTTATAATAAATGAATAACCAATCACATAAAGTCTTCTAACACATAATTATCATAGTCAAACTAATATAATAAAAATGAAATAATAAAATACCTTAACGGGTTTCGGGGTGTAATATGATATTTATGACATATGAAATGTGTTTTTACGTTTCTAAGAATTTCTGAGTCATGTAAGTCTAATTTTCAAAAAATGGAAAACTGCAGGTCAGAAGGTTTATACGGTGTGTAGGAAATTCCTATACGTCGTATAGGATTCTTGATAAAGAAAGTAAAATAAAATAAATTTGGACTATTCAATAATGGTAAAAAGAAAGTAGATGGAACTGTTAAGGATTAAGATGTCAGGGAATGTGAGGATGAGTAATCAAGTGAAAATGAGGATGATGTTGATGAAATGAACTATTCAACAAGTGACGCTAATAATGATACAGATTCACTAGAGCATGTGACATATGTAGGGGATGAGGTAATTCAATTAAGCGAAGAGAAGTAAAAGAAGAAGAAGTTTCCACTTCAGTCTAGGATACTACATGAAAAGGCGTCAATAGAAAAATGGGGAAGTTCGTAAAAAGAAACAGAAGGTACATGTGAGGATGATAAAGTAGCTGGTCTTGTACAAGAACATTTAGAGTTCTTGAATGAACTTGAAGTTTATTTGCATAGACTTAACAATGTTGAGAGTAAGATACAAGAGAACGATAATGAAGGTGACCTCAATGATGATCTCATCAATGGTCCGAGGCATAATCCTAGAGTCCACTGGAAGCTACTAAAGCCTTGTCTTAGAAAGATATGAAAACCCTAAGCAATATAAAGACTGTATTATTCATTATGATTTGGAAAATTGATATCACATAAATTTCGAAGCAAACTCTAAAACAAAGTTGTTGGCTTTTTGTGGAAAAAAAGATGAGAACAAACAAATAAAATCCCCTTGCAGATTATATGCCAATTGGAAGGGGGGGAAAAAAAAAAAAAAAAAGGAAACATCATTTCAAGTTAAAATCATTGAAAGATGAGCATACATTTTCAAGAAATTCAAGTCATGTTCCCTTGTTCATTACAGGTGGATTCTAGAGAAGTTCGGTAATAAAATTAGGCTTAATCTAAACACTAAATTAAAGGATTTGTAGGTTTCTTTTTATGAAAAAAATACAAGTGTAGCCTAAAAACTAATCAAGCCTCAAGAGCTAGAACTTTGCCTTGTATGAATATGAACAATTAGTAAAAATAAATTAAAAAAAAAAAAGAAAAAGAAAAAAAAAGGAAATTAAAGGACTATGGTGGAGATATTAGAGACTAATCCTGGTAGTGCAATTAAAGTCAAGCTTGATGTAAATCAAGATGGCAAGACTTACTTCCAAGGTTTCTATGGTGTTTGAAGGGATTGAAATATGGGTGGTTAGGTGGCTGTAAAAAGATAATCAATTGAACATGTTGCAATAACAAGTGAACATGATGTTGCAGCTGAACATGACGAGTTGAGAGAACACATTATCAAAGTAAATGAGGAATGTCTGAGTGATAATGTTGAAAAAGAAGTTGTGAGTGACAAGACATAGATGTTGAGATGAATGCAACTAAAGCAAACCAAGAAGTAGGTCAATATTGGCATGCAAGACTTGAAGGGATGAATGTTGAATATTTATATAGTGCATTTTGGGCTAACCAAAGACACCTTGGTCCAAATGGTTTATGCGCATAGAACAAGAACAAAAGAAGTTTAAGATCAAGCAAAGGAAAAAAGATTGATCAAATAGTGAAGGTGAAAGCCATGAAAAACCAGTTAGTATCTTGTGAACAATATATGATATAAGCTCGTGTTTAAGATCAAACTGGGTTCTAATTCTTACTTTTATGTTTGTTGGCCACTTAACCTAACTTATGATTTATGTATTGCAATTTAGATGGCTTTTTGAACAACTTTGTTTTAAATATGTGTATCTCATATGATTTGTGTTTCTGTAACAATTTACATAAGAATATGTCAGAAAGTTTTCATTTTTCATTCACCAAACAACTTTGGCAATGCAAAGCAAAGTCCACAGAAATATAAGTTTTTCACAGATCATTCTACAATATGATCAGTGAAGCGCCAATCAAGACTACCACAAACACCAACGTCACTGAAAATCTCATCTTGTACTTTCTCACTTCTTTCATCAAAGTTTTAACTTCTTCTTCCAACTCTTCCTCTTTAATACCATCAACAATTAAGTAAAGGTCATAAATTTCCTTCTTGTACCTTTTAGGGCTGAGGAAATCCACCTGAAAACCGACCCGAACAGACAAACCGGACCGAAACCGGACCGAACCGAACCGACCTTTTTCGGTTCGGTTTCGGTTTTTTATATTTATTTCGGTTTTTGTCGGTTTCGGTTCGATTCAGTTTTTGTTCGTTTTTTCAGTTCGAAACCCGAAAACCGACCCGATCCGAGTTATTTGGTTCGGTTTCGGTTTTGATATATATTTCTCGGTTCGGTTCTTGGTTTGAGTTTTTTCCTTTTTCGGTTTTCGGGTCGGGTCGGTTTTGTCGGTTCTGGTCAGGTTTGACCCGATGCTCATCCCTAGTACCTTTCATCATTTAGGCTAGGGTCAACTCAATCAAAATAGTTACAATACTCACTTCCATTGTACAAATATATAACCAATCACTCATATGTCTAGTCAATTTCACAATTATAAATGAAAACTGAAACTCACATTGTATCTAAAGCAATTATTTAATTCTCGTGGGATGTTTACAGTTACATAACCCATTATGGTTGCTCATACGAATTTGATCATAAGGGTGGGATGATGAAAAGGTGAATATATATGAGCTAATATATGAAAGTAAAATAATTAAAAAAATAAAAGAACCTGACACATAGGATATCAACCGAGAGTGGGGTAAAAGGTTGTGATAAATAATTAGTAGGCAGTTACCATAGTTGTTAAATTTAGAACTCGGATACCTTAATCAATAATTGATCCAAAGTTAGTTTACTTTTTATGCTGAAAAACCCGGTTACAAATTTGACATTAACTTCAACTTATAACTGAAATACTATTTAATTAATTTTGATCTAGCGACAAATATTTGATACATCTGACATATAAAATTACTTGCATACTTATTACTTTTGCTTATTTTCCTACGATAACTTCCTCTGTAACTCTATCAGAGAGATGTGTAATGATGTAAGTAAAAAAAAGATTTAAAAATCACAACAGAGACATAAATCCAAAAAAGAATTGAAACAAAGAGACGAATGAATCCAAGACTAAGGATTATCGTGGTGATCGACCACCTGATGATGCTGGTGACCATCACGCGCCAAGACCATAATCGAGGTCACCCACCACGCGCCAAGAGTCCCTATTTTGCACTGGTTCGGTGGTCACTGAACAGATTCAAATGTTATTATTATTATTATTATTATTATTATTATTATTATTATTATTATTATTATTATTATTATTATTATTATTATTATTATTATTATTATTATTATTATTATTATTATTTAATGAAAATTATTTCATAGATACATAATAAGCTTACACAAAGTTGGATGGGAGTCTAGACACAAGTTGTGCTCCCACTCCTTTCTGAATACAAAAGCTTATTATTATTATTATTATTATTATTATTATTATTATTATTATTATTATTATTATTATTATTATTATTATTATTATTATTATTATTATTATTATTATTATTATTATTATTATTATTTTTATTCAACATCACTTTATTATTATCATCATTATTATAATCATTATTATTATTATCATTATTATTATTATCATTATTATTATTATTATTATTATTNTCCTCTAGCTATAGAAAAGCTAATCCTACTAAAGATATGAGCTGCGGCACGTGCTCCAATGTCTTGGGTCATCGAGAACTGTCGAATGCGTTTTAGTAAGGTTACTGCATCCTTCTCAAGTTCCCCAAAAGAAGAGAATGAGAAGGGGAGGAGCCCATATCCAATATTCGCGCACTTAGCCTCATACTTGACGCGTTTACGTTGTGCAGCCTCAATCACCACACGACCCGGCACAAAATCAGCCATACCAGTTTGCGTCAAGGGTGATGACCCAGTCAAATCAACACATACATCAAGCCCTCCGTCCCACGAGTAGAGCAACATATCAGCTGGACGTAAGGGTTTGTCCCTTTCCCCGCAAAGCCCAATATCAACCTCTTTACGAGCCGAAATCCCCGCCCGAGAACATATGTCAACTAGGACATCACGTACCATGTTATGCCGATGTTTAATATTATTATTAATTTTTTTTTAAACATCACTTTATTAGAAAAATCATAGAATTTACAAGAAATTAGTGGAGAGCCGAGATACTAACTGAGCCCTCACTCCTCTAGCTATAGCAAAGCTAATCGACTATGGAATGTGGGATATGTTTAATCAAAGTGGAAATGGAAAGTATTATTACGATAGAATGAAAAAAATCTTGTTTGTTTACAATTATACAATGTAATGATTTATTACAAAAAATGACTCGTTATACCAAAAACTACCATTTGCATTCCATAATGTTCCTCTCTCTTTTTTTCTTTTTTCCATTTCATCTTGTTAGGAAATCAAAATTACATAAACGTCAATTATAATTAACCACATTAAATAAACTTCCTATCAAGGGGCTTGTGGTCCACTGGGTGAAGCTTATTAAGTTAAGCGTCCCCGGGTGAGAGTAGTACCGGTTAGGGTGACCAACCGGGAAGTCCTCACCCGGGTGAGAGTAGTACCGGTTTGGGTGACCGACCGGGAAGTCCTCACTTGGGGACCACAAGCTCTAATGATATTAGGCAATGAAGAGGAGAGCCTGTGAGACATTAATTGCACAGGTTCGAATCCGAGCCGGCCCCGGTTTTCATCCGACCGTTACTCCAGCGAGAAAACTCGTGTGGAGGCGGTACGGTTT
>LBNU01034991.1:32217-47689 GCA_014162995.1 Artemisia annua
AAGTCCTCACCCGGGTGAGAGTAGTACCGGTTTGGGTGACCGACCGGGAAGTCCTCACTTGGGGACCACAAGCTCTAATGATATTAGGCAATGAAGAGGAGAGCCTGTGAGACATTAATTGCACAGGTTCGAATCCGAGCCGGCCCCGGTTTTCATCCGACCGTTCCTCCAGCGAGAAAACTCGTGTGGAGGCGGTACGGTTTCCGGGCGGAAGCCGTTTACATCCCCACTACTCCAGCGTGGGCCCGGTTCAGACAACATAGTCTAGGTATGGGGTGGATGAGGGCCTGCCTATATTACGGGTGCGACTCTAAACCAAAAAATTGAAAGTCACCTTCAAAAAAAAAAAAAAAAACTTCCTAAATACATATTTTAATCTTTTTCTTATGAATTTCACTATATCTCATCATACTAACCAAACATAATTGTTAACGATAATTAATCATTAAATTACATAATTTATTTCATTACGTCCATTCATTTAAATGTTGTCATTTTAGGTGACCATGGCCACTAATGGTATAGTTTATGTGCCACATGTTCGATACTCTCAAAGCCAGCCACGTTTTGAGACATTAAACTCATTCTCAAGTCACAGCAACAACTACTTACTTGACTTCCCCCAAAACATATCTTTACCTCAAACCCCAAAATCTTCACTGCCCAACAACAACAACAACCTTAATTAACAACTATGGCAGCTTCCAAGCTCCATACTTTCCTCTTCTTTTCAATCTTTCTTGGCCTTGTTTTCACTTTAGTTCAATCCGATGTTGGTGTTGTTGGATCCGATGATTCCGATGCTGCGTTTCGTGTCGAAGTGGATAAACTCACTTCCAAGATCCATGAACTTGGTTTGTTATATATTCTTTGATACTTTTATATGTTTGAGTGTTTACTAAGTTAGTACTAGTGTTTGAAAATTTATGACTGTTTATGGGTTTTAGATATGATTAAAGGTGTGGAATTTAGTGTGGGTGTGAGTTTGTGGTTCAGGAAAAAAGGTAAAAAGTTGATAATTAATTAACTATGATAAGTTTAACTGTAGTTTGATTGAAACTATTATTAATACTTGAAAACACAATAATTAGATGATCACTTTCGAAACGCATTACTAAACGTCCCTTTAGATAAATGGATGAGGTTTTCTCTGTTTAGGTAACCCGGGGAAGGCGAGTGTTTTTTTACTTAGATGTACGCGCCGGGTTAACCCCGGGACTGTATCCAACCCGTCCCTGGCCACCTCCAATTGTACACGCTTAGCAAGGTTTGTACGCTTGACCTCTTGTGAGGAAACCAGGGACCTTACCACTAGGCCATTTGGTGGTGATTTAAAATAAGGTAGTTTCGTAGTTTAGTTCAACCTAGCTGGACTGTATCCCTATGTTTAGTATTTGTGTTACTTAAATGTGATGTAACTTGTGTCCAGGCTTCGTAAAGCGACGTAGGTTACTGGCTTCTTTCGGTGAAATGACATGTTACCTGTGTAAATTAAGATACTAAAATTTGGTCTGTAATTATGGGTTTTATTTGAATTATAAGTATGTGATTTGGTTTGGAGAGATGGTTTTGCTAGTTGAAGCAAATTATGGCTGAATCGACGTATTTATTGAACAATGTGTTGTTGTTTTGTAGAATCGCTTGTTGAAAAGAAGAGTCACGAGTTGAAAAGCAAGGATGAGGCAATTGCTCATAAAGAGAAGGCAATTGCAGAGAAAGAGCAGACCATTAAAGAGAAATCAGATAGCATTACATCATTGCGAAGTGAAGTAGCTTCACTTGAGGTAATATACTAATATGTTTAATGTTTTGTATCATCCAATTGAGTTTAGTACAGAAGTAAATGTATTATGTTCGTATGTTAAGCAAGCTTCAATTGTTTTGTTTGACAGGCTAAAGGGTCCTTAGATGCTAATGAAGAGGTCAAAAAAGCTCAAACACGGGTTCATGAGTTGGAGAAGCAGGTTTGGATGAGATATACACAATACTTGACATGTCAAGTTTACTTGTATTACATATTTATTGTGTTATTGCAGGTGGAGAAACTACAAATGGAGTTGCAGTTGAAGAACAACTTAAGGGAGGCCTTGGAAACCAGGACAAAAGATTTGGAGAAGAAGATGCTTGATCTAGACCCAAAGCTTCACGATGTAAGTTCTTAAGGCAGTACAACTTTTTGTAAGGATCAACTTCAGAATTTGTTTCTTAATGCTGTACTACAAATACAAAAACATCAATTTATTTCGACTGTCTTGTGGTCTTTTAGTCAGATGGTATGTGTTTTGATGAAAACATAATCGTTTTTTTTATGGATTGAGATAATGTCAAGCCTTACCCATTTCTGTATGGTTATTTTTTGTATTTGTTTCAGCTCCAAAAAGTTGCTGATGAACAGAAGAAAAAACTTCGTAAAACCGAGCGTGCTCTCAAAATTGCTGAGGTATGTTCATAATGATTGTGTTTGGTATACTGCTGAAGTATGAGAACATGCAATGCCTTTACATCATCACATGTATATATCTATGCAGGAGGAACTTAAGAAGGCTAAATCTGAAGCGACAGCAAAGATTAGAGAACTGACAGAGGTAGAATCTAAAACTTAGCTATCTACTTGTTGCTATGATCCTTTACTGTGTCTAAAAAGATGTATAATTTTACTTATCCTCATTTGATATGATAACGATCTCTTGGTTTGTTTTTGTGTATCAAGTACTGTAAATATTACTGTTATAGATATTAGCCATGGTTTGTTATAGAAGTAGACATCATTTGGTGCTTTATGTAACCTTATGCTATGCTCTGTAAACTGTATTCAGGTTCATGGTGCTTGGCTACCACCTTGGCTCGCAGCTCGTTTGGTTGCTTATCAGGTAGTTGCTCTTAAAGTTTTTGTGCCTAAAAGATACCGATTTGACTACATTTAGAAAGTTGGGTTTGACTACATCATTATCTTGCAGTCTAAAGTGGAGAACCATTGGAAAGAGCATGGAAAACCTGCTTTTGAGTCATTTAAACAAAGGGTAAGATTTGTTAATCCTAATATTTAGGCAGTATCACATGTCCTATTAACTAAAAGATGTTATACCCTTTATGGTAGAACTGTTCATACTATGTCTTTTTGAGATGACATGTAAGTTCTCATGTTATTGTGGCAGGCATTGGAGAAGAAGGCACAAGCTGAAAAATGGGCCGAACCGCATGTCCACACAATCAAAACTGTAAGTGATTTTTGATTTTTCAGATTTTCAGTTTTCTTCAAATTGTGGGTGTGTATATTGTATATAAATGCATGATATAAGTTCAAGAGGCGGATAGTCATTAGTCTATTTGTTTATAAATACGGAGTATTTGTTATCTTTTACTACAGTAAATTGCATGCAGAATGAATGCTTGTTCATATTATTTCTGAATGTTCCATTGTTTAATAATTTTGAGGTATTTGAAGTTTCTACTTATGATGTATTTTGCTTTCTTGTAATATACACAGAAATGGGTCCCAGCTGCAAGGGAAAAATGGGTGTTGGTAATAACTAATGCTGAACCACAACTGCAAGCACTGACTAAAAAGACCCAAGAGGTTTATATTAAATCCAAGGATGCTCTAACTCCACATATGATTAAAATCAAGGAAGTTGTAGACCCTCACTATCAGGTATTAAATGATCTAACTTTATCTAAAATATTATGATTATCACGTCCTAATTGGAAAAGTACTTGGTGGCAGACTGTTAAGAAGGTCTGCAAACCTTACATTGATGATATTGCCACTGCTACAAAGCCTCATCTTGATAAAGCACGTGAAACAGTGGCGCCTTACACGAAGGAGGCAGTCATAGCTTACGGGAAATTTCTTGAATCTGCAACCAAGTACCATGATCAGGTATGTTAGACATCTCAGTTTTTACACGTATACATACAAATTGGTCAGGTCAGATTATGTTTGATCACCAACGTGTCAAATTGGTTGAGCTAAAGATTTGCACAGAAAAATAGATGGGTCAAATGGATCCGCCGGGTCAAATCGGGTGAAAGTCATCTGAAGTGTTTGTGAGTCGCCGCACTCGGCCCTAAGCAGATTTACCCATTTAGACCTGTTACCCATTTTGACCTGTTACCCATTTTGACCCTGTACTTCCCCCCTGTGTAAACTGAATTAGAAATGTAAAAAGTCAGCATTTTCTTTCTCTAATATACTGGAGTGTGATGCCTTTTACAAGTTTATCTGCATATCTTTTACATTATTGATTGTTTGGCAGTAGTATTTTAGGTCATATCATTTGTCCTTTTATAGTGATAGGTATGTTGCTTACTGTTGTTTTATTCCTGATATTTACCTCAAAGTACTGTCAACCTGCAGGTTCAAGGCGCTGTTGAAGAATCACTGAAAAAGCATGATATTAGTAAAGCCCTTGCAACTAAGGAGTTGGTGTGGTTTGCTGTATGTCTCTCTCTCTCTCTCTCTCTCTCTCTCTCTCTCTCTCTCTCTCTCTCTCTCTCTCTCTTTTTCTCTCTTTGTGTGTATTCATTTGTAATAAAAGGAAGTCAGTTAAACGGGTATTTTTATATTGCAGGCGTCTGCATTGTTGGCTCTTCCTGTCATCATCCTGTTGAAAACATTGTCAGCAATCTTTTTGTAAGCGCGTCTCCTTTGATTCATTTGTATGCTAAACATTAACAATATAAAGACTAAATGATGTCATTTTGCACATCATATCTTTTAACTCATGAATGTAAATCATTTTCCAATGCAGTAAAAAGGCTAAGAAACCAAATCCCAATCCTAACCAGCCACGTCGCAAGGCTAAACGTGCACATCCAGACAAGTAGTTATGATACAAGGAAGATCGATGTTTTTCTTTAAACATGCATTTAAGGTATGCAGCTCTAGCATTTGTTGGTCATTATTGGCAAATTGCACACTAGAATTCCCGTTAAGATCTCCCTTGGTTTTATCTATGTATATTATAAGTTAAAGGGGGATTTACAATAGCACTGGACTGATGTCAAATTACTATGGTTTGTGTTTTTAATTTGCAGATAGAACCGATAGTTTTGTGCACTTCGCTTGCATGGGGGATTTACACGTCCGTCTTAAAATGCTGCTGTTGTATGTTTGTAATGCACAGTAAAGGAAGAATAGTACGTACCATATTAGAGGTGTGTGTATCATAGTCGTTGTGCATGTGTTTGTAACTTACGAGTATTATTTTGCTTAAGATATTGGTTTAGGTGATTAATTCCTCTACTAGAATGATTTTTTATTGAACCTAAAACCTTATCAAATAGACTTGACATATTGGTTTAAGAACTCGTATAATGGAATCTCACATATGCATAATGTTTGCTTGTCAAAAGATCTGAACTCTGCACATGATGTCATGATGTGGTATTTTTACATGAATCCAGTGGAGAAGATATAAACAATGGCCTCTCAAGGGGTCTTTGATACTTGACAAAAATGCCCCTCCACTTCTAAACATATTCAGCTTACACCCTTGTGTACTTTAGACATACTGTATATCATTTTCTTTTCACCTTTGAATTTTTCCCATCTCTATCGACCTACCTAGTTCTGGTGGTTCAGAAAACAAATTTGCTACATTATGATTTAAATTATCATGTAATAAAAGTATTTGACTGATAATTGAAGGAAAGCTATTGTGGCCGAAGTGTTATGCGTTGTTAACCACAAACCATATGGCTCGATCGTAGGTTTAAAATTACGCGCATCTTTGTGAGCGCATCAGAGTGATGTGATGACAAAAACGCAACGGGATTTGTGATGCAAAGTTGTTCCAGGATGCAACCCGATGCTATCGCATCACTTCGCAGTAGTTTGATGCTCGCATTGAATGCAATGGACACAATAGAAACTTTGACCTTAATAAACTAATTGATGAAAGATATAGAGAAAGATAACCCGATGCTATCGCATCACTTCGCAGTAGTTTGATGCTCGCATTGAATGCAATGGACACAATAGAAACTTTGACCTTAATAAACTAATTGATGAAATATATAGAGAAAGATAACTACTTAAGTATTTTAACTTTAAGGATGGTTAATTTTATTATTGACTTTTAATATTGTTGATACTCGCTAGATATATGTAACTGACTCATTTGATGTTTAAGCATATTATCAGTATTAATATATAAGTGGCTTGCTTGATGTTTAAGCATCGACTTATTGAACAAATTAATAAAAATATTTCTTTTAGTACCTAGCATCGCACGTCCATCATGCACGCATTGCGCATCGGTCTTTTGGACTCTGAGCGTAACATATCGCAACACACAATTTAAAACCAAGGTTTTGATCACTAGTGATGGTGATTGGACCCTGAGCGTAACATATCGGAACACGCAATTTAAAACCAAGGTTTGATCACTAGTGATGGTGATTTCGTCGACATGCAAATCAAAATAAAGTTACAAAATATGTCACATCTGATGAAGAAATTGGATATAGTATGATAGCTCGGTAAAGAATACTATTTAGGAAATTTCTATGTTATCCTACTATACATATTACTCTTTACATACATTTAACAAACTACATTAGGTTGCAGCAGTTTTTGGCCTTCCCATGTCGTGTTGATGTCAAATGACACGTCAGAATGTCACAAGTACATATTTTTGTCCTTTTCCGAATTTTAAGATCACCTTCGAAAACTGAATGTAGTCATTTGTTCAAATAGTTGGAAAAGTTTTTATTAAATTCATTTTCAGTTCCTATGTTTGATACACAGGCCGACATCTTTATTTCAGTTTTTTTCCTTGTTCTTGCTAATTTATATATACTTTATGTAACTTGATCAACAAATCATTCTCTCCATTTAGACAAGATGTATACTATGTTTGTCTTCCAGATTTCAAATGACAAAGATTCCTATTGGATAATGTTTTTAGTTCTTCATCTTAAATACATCTAAATATATTTTTGATGTCAAACCTAACGAAATATAATCAAAATTCTTCTTCTGCACCCTTTGGATAACCGTAAAATAATTGTCCTTCCAAAAACTAAAACAAAGGAGAAAATGAAATACCATAATGATAGGAAAATAAAATACAAACTACTTGATGAACTCCCAATGGGCAACGGTCAACTTAGACCATTGGGGCATTGCCCAATGGTATCACTCCCCCATTGTCAGTGTCCAGTTGACCGGTTAAGGGGGGCTTTGGAGAAATAGGTCATCGGTTCAATCCCACTCCTTGCTAAAGGTCACTAGAACAAGTGCTCATTACGTGGGCTAGTAAGTCCTTGGGGAAGGGAAGCAGATTTAGTGCTACTAAGCTAGTTGATTTTTATCATATTTAGCAGACCAGTAGTTTTTATTAGCAGAGTTGACGGGAGGGAACTCCAGTTTTTGCTTTTCTTGTATTGGCAATTTTTTTTTGGGAGACTTATAAATGATCTATCCAAAAATCAACCAAACAAATCTAACTGTTTTAACTATTTATCCACTTTTGTGTGTAACCTGGTCCAATCTGGTCAATTTGTTATGCACAATTACCTGGAACCAGCATCTAAGAGCTAACTTCTACTTATGCAGGAAAACATTATGAAACATAACTCAAATCCAAACCTTCTTCATGTGTTGGCACGTAACGAGCCGACCTTTTGAAAAAATAGCCTCCTTTTTTTCCATAAATAAACTAGCATCATATCTTTAATTGAATCCTGCCTAATTGCAAACCATATCCTGTTCTACGGTCCTCTAAGATTACTTGAAATTAACACGTACTAGCTAGGATGTACATATGCTTCTACCTCTACATGAATCACGTTGGTTGTGTTATGTTTCAGTTTTACAATCATTGTTCTATAATAAGACAAATAACATTTGATAGTAGTTATGTAATTTTCATATGTGAAGTGTTTGACAAGTAGCCTGTCATGCATGAATCCGTTTTATTACTAGCTAGCTTATGGTCTTTGGGTGTTTTAAAAGGAGATTAAGAGGGTCTTGTTGTCAAGTTCCTTTCAAATACTGGCACCATGATTGACCCTTGCTGTGTGTCGACAAAGTCGTTGGTAGAAAATTACCTTAAATGTTTCCATGAAAACGCGTCACTAGCTAGTTGTGCACATGTTTTGCCCAAACCAGCACGAAACATATATATTTATTTTAGAACTAGATTATGATCTAAACATTGTTTTCAACATGGTTTCGTGAAAGACTAATACATAACATGACCAGATGGGATCTTGTCACCGTACGTGGGCAGGTTGAGATAACATAGTATATACTTAGTTGCGACGAACAGTTTTTCATAATGACTATTGTCTCATAAAAATCATTGTCATCTCCGATCCAGCGATGTTCTATCAATTGTCTGTCTCTTTTAATGTGAACAATGATACCGCACTTCTGAATTTTCCTCCAAGACCATTAAGATTTGTTTACTACAATAGATAATACATAACACCACGACAAACTAATTAAAACTGTACAATGCACATAAACATTTCAAGGAAATCAAGTGTCATTTGATAGGGGTTTTAGTGACAAACTAGAAGTGTTAATCATTTGAGTTTCTAGTGACAATTCTAGGTGAATATATGTTATAGTTTTTAGTTTTTGACAGTTTTATGAAAACAATTGCATCACATAAGGTCAATCTTACACTCTTTGTGTCCCATTAGCTAAATATAGTTTTCTTACCGACGTCACCTTACTTAAAAGATTTTTATGTGTAGATTAATCACGTAGAAACCTTTGTGACTGTTTATTTTACCGTTAGTGACGTTTTGTTTATGTAACTAATGACAATTTTCTTGTAGTGAACAATTTAAACTGAAATCCCATCTTTGATCATACTAATGAGAAGTCAGACAAAACATAGTATACAAGAAACTTCAACACTTCTATACGTACTTTCCCAAAAAATTATTTACAATGACACATACGTGCACAAACTAAGTTACGAGGCAGGTAAGACTGATTAAGACTTGTTACAAAATCAATATACGAAGTGTAGGACAAGTAAACAAAAATTAAGACAGATTGATGCAGATATATCTCTAATTAATGATCAATAATACAGAACTTTTTGTTGCCCATCAATCTTTCCATAATCTAACTGATCTACTTCTAGAAAAGATCACTGTTCTAATACAGGTCTTATGATCAGTCAAAAGATGTGGATATCACTGTGCCTCAACAAAATGATTTATATAACATATCATGTGAGCAAAATTAACTTGCTACTCTTTGTTTTTTTTTTTTTTTTTTTTTTTTTTTTTTTTTTTGCAATTGTATATATTTTTCCTTTATAACTTATCATCAATGAATTGAAGTTGGTGTAACTATTTTGCCTCAATTTGTGTGTGTAGATCTGTTGGACTAAATTTAAAAATATATAGTACGAAGCTTGTGTCATAAAATACCTCTCTGACTTGTTAGTAATAGGTCCTTGCTCCATGACTTGGTATTTAGGTTGCTTCAATATTGTATATATCATAATTATAATCATATATAACTACATATACCGTAACGGGAAAAAGTAGTATTCATTCATTATATTTTAGTTATGATCGTATATTTAATAATTACCGAAAGGGACGCATACAACTCCATGATTTTATTATTTCTTCTTGCAAATGAACATCAAACAGCTTAAATATATCACAAAACAATTTGGTATTAGTAAGGGAAATGCCAGACTTGCATATTGAGCATTGATATATCCGGATCACTCTTTAATGACCATTTTTGTATTCGTCTCTAAATATTTAGTAACGCTCATTTTGCAGTGACATAACTTTTGTAGTCACTACTTTTGATTATTCTTGTAGTGTACCGACACAATGGTTCACTTCTATCAGTCGGTGACGATAACAGGCGATGCCAGTTTTACATACAAAGACTCGAAAAGAACTGTTGTCTATTGGCAATATTTCTTAGGATATATATACCAAAAGTTGTTAGTACTGTACTAAATGGAACTTGTGATCGACCTATTTTGATCACCTTCTATCATCTGATATCAAGAAAAGTAATTAAGAAGCTCTTGACCTACGTACTATAGGAGGGAATTTTTTCAAAACATGTCATGACATTAATTCCTTAGTAAGAAACTATAAATCAAGCGTACAAAAAGGGGTCTGATATCATTTTATTTATCGCAGCAAATCAATTGCCAATTTGTACATGGAACTTTATTGCAGTCATAAACCTTAATTTCCTCATATAGAATAGAGTTACAGAAAACCTTGTGTCAATTATTAGGCAAAAATAACTTCAAATTTTTATAAATAGAACTAGGGCAATGTGGAGACTTAGGGTTCTAAACGACTTTTCGTTGGAAGAAAGCGTATAGGTTAAGACTTAGAGTAGGTAAGAGCTTCTTAGAACCACCCTCCGTCTCTTAATTCTTTTAATAAATAGTTGTAAGTTACAAGTTTTTAATTCCAAAGTTTGTAGGCAAGAAAACTTCAAAACTTCAAACCAAACATACCTTATCTCTGAGTTCCCATTAACACTAACACCTCCCCTTTCCTTTCACCTCTTTTGATGTAAATAATGGTATAGTTATAGAACCTACATAGGCAAACCGTAGTTTAGTTGTTTTAGATTAAAAAAATTTAGAAGGTAGTAGATATGGAAGGAGAAGTGAAAAAGGAGGCAGAAACACTTCCTCCAGGGTTTCGGTTTCATCCTACTGATGAAGAACTCATCACTTCTTATCTTATAAACAAGATATCAGATTCAAGTTTCACTGGGAGGGCGATTACTGACGTTGATTTGAATAAGTGTGAGCCTTGGGATCTTCCTGGTATGTGTTTATAGCTAGCTTTTCTTTCATCAACAGTTAACTTGCAGATTGAGTGCTTCTGTAATTCTAAAAGTGTTCATGTTGGCTTATGCAAGGCCAGTAAAACTAATAGAAGGAATTTGATATATTAGATCACCTATTCCCTATCAAAATTCATCATTAAAAAAATTAAAATTTAGGGTTTTATTTCATTACCTTTATTTTGTGCGTGTTCAAATAGTAACCGAAGCTCTTTCTTAATTCTTTATATTGTGTTTGAAGTTAGATCATTTCATGTTGTTCTTCTTTATTGAATGACATTTTCTTCTTCTTCTAAAGTTTCTTTTCCTCATATAATATATGGTTATAATTATCGAGTTGAGTTATTTAAAAAACCAAACATTCCTCACATACCAAGGGACTCATCCCCACCATCCATCTAAAAAGAAATCAATGGTTGAGATTAAAAGCATTTAATATTTCACCCTTTTTTTATAATTTAAATATATCTTAAACCGTTAATCGTTAAGCAAAAATAAATACATCATCGCGACGAGCATTTAATTATCTTTCTATAGACGGGCACTTTGATATACTTTCGACAAATTTTTTTTTTTCGTTTTTTTCACGTTTTTTTTTTGTGGCCGAGAAAATCATATATGATATTACATACCATATATGATATATCATATATGATATTACATATCATATATGATATATCATATCATATATNGCAAAAAGGGGTCTGATATCATTTTATTTATCGCAGCAAATCAATTGCCAATTTGTACATGGAACTTTATTGCAGTTATAAACCTTAATTTTCTCATATAGAATAGAGTTACAGAAAACCTTGTGTCAATTATTAGGCAAAAATAACTTCAAATTTTTATAAATCTAGGGCAATGTGGAGACTTAGGGTTCTAAACGACTTTTCGTTGGAAGAAAGCGTATAGGTTAAGACTTAGAGTAGGTAAGAGCTTCTTAGAACCACCCTCCGTCTCTTAATTCTTTTAATAAATAGTTGTAAGTTACAAGTTTTTAATTCCAAATTTTGTAGGCAAGAAAACTTCAAAACTTCAAACCAAACATACCTTATCTCTGAGTTCCCATTAACACTAACACCTCCCCTTTCCTTTCACCTCTTTTGATGTAAATAATGGTATAGTTATACAACCTACATAGGCAAATCGTAGTTTAGTTGTTTTAGATTAAAAAAATTTAGAAGGTAGTAGATATGGAAGGAGAAGTGAAAAAGGAGGCAGAAACACTTCCTCCAGGGTTTCGGTTTCATCCTACTGATGAAGAACTCATCACTTCTTATCTTATAAACAAGATATCAGATTCAAGTTTCACTGGGAGGGCGATTACTGACGTTGATTTGAATAAGTGTGAGCCTTGGGATCTTCCTGGTATGTGTTTATAGCTAGCTTTTCTTTCATCAACAGTTAGCTTGCAGATTGAGTGCTTCTGTAATTCTAAAAGGGTTCATGTTGGCTTATGCAAGGCCAGTAAAACAAATAGAAGGAATTTGATATATTAGATCACCTATTCCCTATCAAAATTCATCATTAAAAAAATTAAAATTTAGGGTTTTATTTCATTACCTTTATTTTGTACGTGTTCAAATAGTAACCGAAGCTCTTTCTTAATTCTTTATATTGTGTTTGAAGTTAGATCATTTCATGTTGTTCTTCTTTATTGAATAACATTTTCTTCTTCTAAAGTTTCTTTTCCTCATATGATATATGGTTATAATGATCATTTCATAGATTTTAATCGATTATCTCAATCATCATAATAATCATTTTTCAGAATTTCAATTCAATAAAATGGAAGAAAAATTACACAAATAATATAAAAATATGAAACAAACTAAGAAGATTAAGAAGATTTTGGTTTTAGTAATCAAAATAATAACATTAGAGTAACACTAGATTGATATTACCATATTATCAATTATTTATGCTATAGCTAGATTCAGTTAATTGGGGAAAAAAACCATGCATGATGGGTATCAAGAATTAAATATAATCTCAAGAAAAATAAATAAATTAATAAAAATAAAAAATAAATAAAAAAACTTGTTAGTTGGATATTAAATTTGGCAGGAAAATATGAATCTCAAAAAGAAAATTTACACAACGTAATGTTTTATGGAATCTTTTCTTATAGTAGTGGTTAATCCCATCTTCAGTTTTCTCAACAAACAAAAGAAAACCACTCATTGAGTAAATATGCATGATAATGTGTTCTCACAGAAAACCAGCTGCTAGCACATATTTTTTGTTTATATTTGAAAGACAAGAGCTTCATGTGACCAACATGCATCTGATCACCATTCCTTGCACATAGATTGCATTGAACAGTAATTAACATTTTCGGGAAAAAAAAATATGAAACAGGAAAGGCAAAAATGGGAGAAAAGGAATGGTATTTCTTCAGCCTAAGAGATAGAAAATACCCAACAGGTGTCAGAACAAACAGAGCCACCAATACTGGGTACTGGAAGACAACCGGCAAGGACAAGGAGATCTTCAACGGCGCCACCTCTGAGCTTGTTGGTATGAAGAAAACTTTGGTATTTTATAGGGGAAGAGCCCCTCGTGGTGAGAAAACCAACTGGGTCATGCATGAATATCGTGTTCATGCCAAATCTGCATTTCGAACTTCCAAGGTACCAAGCTAGGGTTCCACTTATTTACTAGTTTGCATCAAGCGTATTTTTATATATATATTTTTTTGAAAACATTACAAATAGTGCAAAATTCAATGTACTCTTAGCTTCTTCCTTTTCCATATAGGAATTCTCTAAATTTTTAAGTACACATTAACAGTTTATCAAAATAAGAAACATTCTTTTTGTTCCCAAAGATCTAGATTAATGACTTTTATTTCAACTTCACAGTTTCTGGAAGTCTTTGGTGTTCAAAACTAAAACTGGTTGATATTAAAGCCGCAGGCGTATCTTGAAAATCATACAAACTCAAATGAAATATCTATCACTAATTCATCAATATACAAATAAAGAGAAATCAGATAAATATTTGCGTCATGGCAGAATTACCTAGTCAAATAATTTAATATTCGTAATTAGGAATGACATATTATCTCCCAATCTAAGAATTTCTGGTATTTGCTTGGTTACATATGCAGGATGAGTGGGTTGTATGTCGGGTTTTCCAGAAGAGTGCCGGTGGCAAAAAGTATCCATCATCCAGCCACTCGAGAAGCATGATGAATCCCTACAACATTGATATTAGCCATGCTTCAGGGATCCAGCTGCCTCCACAGATCATGCAATCGGATCCAAGTTATCAATTCCCAGTTGGATTAGGAAGAACTTACATGACCAATGCTGACATTCCGGAATTTTCTAGAGTTTTTAGAGGTAACACGAATATGCCTCTTCACCAAACGCAACTAAACTACCCAAACGGAGGTGGAGCTGAATGCTTTACAATTTCCGGGCTGAATTTGAACCTAAGAGGATCAACTTCAACACAAATGAGGCCCATGACACAACAACAAATATCAGAAGCAATACCACCGCCGCAACTACCTGATGACGTAAATTCATCTATGCTTATAAGTAGTTCTGGACTAGGAACTGAGCAAGCCATAGGTTATGGTGGGGATATAAGTAGCAACAACAACGGGATTGGCAACAATAGGTTCATGTCAATGGACCAGTCGCCTGATTATGAAACTTATTGGGGACCCTATTGATTGTTCATGCATGAACGATCCTTGGCTGATCTTGTGGAGACAGAGAGTATCACAATTCAAAGGTCAGTTGAAGGGGAATGAAAGCCATTTAACGAATGGGTTCAATTCCTCACGTACATCCCTATTGAATGAGATAGGGCTATAAGCTATCTTATGTTAGTTTCGTTTAGTTGGTGGTGTTTCTGAGTTTCTTTACGTTATGTTAGAGTTCTATATAGTATTATGGATAGACGATCACATAAGCAGGTTTGTGGGGAGAGCCACATAAATATATGCAAGGATAACTGCCTCACAAACCATTCTTCATATCCTGCAATTGTGAAATAACATTTTGTGTTTTATATCTGTTATATTTAATAAGTTTTTTATGGAGCCTATTTTATCTCAGTCTTTATGTCACTTTTTTGGCGAAATAAACTTTGTATTGATTTGAATCAAGATAATTATTTGGGGAAATTATTAAAAAAAGTATTATACTTGCCAGTGTTTCATCTTCTGGGTAGCGAACTATTTTTTTTCATTTTGAGGGTAATAAACTCGTCTTTTTTTTCATCTTATGGGTACTATGTGACTTGTTAACCGGAAGACACCCACCACCACTACCCAGAAGATAAATTTGTGGCAAGTATAATACTTTTTTTTATAATTTGCCCTACCCATCACCACTCACTCCGACCACCACTGCCGCTCCGGCCACCTCAACCCACCACCCACCTTCTCATTCCTCTCTCTTCCTCCTTCCTCATCACATAAACCATAATTAAAATAATAATAATAATAATAATAAATAAAAAATAAAAAAAACCAATCATCTCCACCATTCGCCGCTGTTATTTCTACCGGAAACCACCACCACCATCACAAAAGCCGCCGTCATTTCTACCTGAAACCACCATCACCATCACAACAGCCGTCGTTATTTCTACCTGAAACCACCTCCACTGCCACAACAGCAGCCGTTATTTACTTCCCATCAT
>LBNU01034991.1:47988-61018 GCA_014162995.1 Artemisia annua
TTTTTTTTTTTTTTTTTTTTTAACGGCAACTAACTATCTCACAATTTATACACTACAACCATCTCACATGTCCTAAGCAGGACTTGAACCCACAACCATTTGGTCGTGGAGCTTCTCACACAACAAAGGGTACAAGGGTACCATTGGGACAGAAGCCCTTTGGTCATAGGCTAGGCCGGTTCTGGTAATGCCAAGAACTTTGAGGGCGAGCCAATAGTAAAAATAAATCTCCCTCAACGTGTGCCTTATGGCCATCATGGGTCTTTCTTTCCATTTGCATAGACAAGCCACTTGAAAATTAAGAAGCAACCAGGACGTATTGTATGTGCCAGTTGACATGCCTTTGTCTTGATAAATATTGTGTTTGCTATATGTAGTGTGTGCCATTTTTTATTTTCATAAATGAATGAACTTCTCTCAGATCAGTACGTACCACACATGTTCATCTTAGATATGTATCAATGTATTCACTTTATTAATTATTACATGTACGTAATATGTAAGTATAATTCGTAACGTATCTGCTTTGTGGATTATTAATATATGTAAATTTGAAACTCAAACAATATGTGAATGTCTAAATACGCATCGTTATATAACAGTAAATACAGATTAATTACAAGGACAAAAATTATTCTTAGCTACAGTGGATGATAACAAAAGCGCAGTTTAAGTCAAGCTCTTACCAGATTGTGCGCATACGAGGAAAATCATTCGCCATAGATAATTAGACTTATACTAACAGAAACAGATAATATGAATGAAGCATGCAATTCAAATTGTGAGTTGTTCATCGACAATGTTGGAGACGGTTCATTTTGCTATTTCAAATGGAACTGTGTATTTGTGAGTGTCGTTAATGGGCTTAGTAACATTGTGCCACATAGTGAGTTTAGTGGCACGCTCACTTATAGATTTTATACCATTACGGCATTACGCCATGATTTACAAGCCCAATAAAATGACTCTTGCTGGGCTACTGAATGCTAATTAATACTCTAATATGCTTTGTATTTTCATTTAGTCTTATCAAATATGTGATGTTCCTTAATCAAGACTCATACTTGCAACTTGCCTGTGCAATTACAATAATAAAAAACAAAGTAAAAATTAATTCACATTGATAGTGACAAGTAGCTGAAATTCGGGAAAGAATATTTTTATGCATGTGTTATTAGACAAACCAAGTTTTAAGAAACTGATCATATTAAAGGTAAACTACAACGGAAATAACACTCTATTTCTAGGTATATAATAAGTTAGGATGTAGAGATCATATTAAAATGTAAATCATTATAAGGTGGATGGACGTTTAGAGAACCAAATTGACATATTGAGTTTTTTTTAAAAAACAGCCTCAAGTAATGTTTCAACTCAAACTATCAGCGGAGAAGCGACAACTTCGTACAACCATAGGTGTCGACTGACTATTCACTAAAGACCAGCCTGTAGTAATGTTTCAACTCAAACTATCAGCGGAGAAACGGCAACTTCGTACAACCGTAGGTGTCGACTGACTATTCACTAAAGACCAGCCCGAAGTAATGTTTAGTTGTTTTTTCTAACCATGACATGCTTTAATAGCGATTTGACTTGATTAATGGATTAAATATAACAAAGTACGGAAATTTAAATATAAAATCATTATGTCACATCATAGGAGGGTAAAACTATCCTGAACGTATTATAACAACACCCTATATAAGTGACATGACAATAAAAAAAAAAATTCAAACTCAAAGTATATCCTAAAAGATATACAAAGATATGAGGTGATGGATAAGTGTATAAATAGTTTATAACAACAATAATAACAATTATTCAGAGTGGTTTATGAAAAATTATAATGTAAACAGTCCCATTAATGAGATACTCCATAAAAGAATAATTTTAGGCAGACGTCAAACAAGTGTAGATATGTAAAGGGTGAGTATCTGCGTGGGTGTGTGAGAGAAGTTATTAACAGTTTATCTATACTATCTATAATGGAAAAATGGTAAAAGTGAAATGTTGAGTTTTCAACAATAGTCAAATGAGAGAGAAAAGTGAAATGTAATTAATACTCTTATTAAAACACCCCATTACTTAAAAGTACAATGATTTATTCACATTGTACAACCAATTAAAATACAAACCGGGTTGACCCGGGACGCTTCAAACCCGCGCGGGTTAACCCGGTTTAATTTGACCATTTCCGACCCAACCTAGCAAGTTGACCCGGTTTAAATCGAAACATTTTTCGACCGAAACGGTTCAACCGGTTGAACCACCCGGGTCGAACGGGTTTCAAAAATTATCCATTTACTTAAAAGTACAATGATTTATTCACATTGTACAACCAAATTAAAACCACAACCGGTTGACCCGGATTGCTTCAAACCCGGCGGGGTTACCCGGTTTACTTTGACCCATTTCCGCATCCAACTAGCAGTTGACCCGGTTTAAATCGACCACATTTTTTCGACGGAAACGGTTCACCGGTTGAACGACGCCGGGTCGAACCGGGTTTCAAAACATTATCCATTACTTATAAAGTACAATGATTTTATTCATGATTTTAGCACCAATTAAAACAAACCGGGTTGCACGCTGGGAACACTTCCCGGCGGGTTAACCCGGTTTAATTTGACCCATTTCCGATCCAACCTAGCAAGTTGACCCGGTTTAAATCGACCCATTTTTCGACCGGAACGGTTCAACAGGTTGAACCACCCGGGTTTCAAAACATTATCCATTACTTAAAAGTACAATGATTTATTTACATTGTACAACCAAATAAAAACATATCTATCAAATCAAATACGACCAATTAAAACACAACCAGCGTTGACCCGGGACGCTTCAAACCCGGTGGGTTGACCCAGTTTAATTTGACCAGTTTTCGACCCAACCTAGCAAGTTGACCCGGTTTAAATCAACTCATTTTCCGACCAGAACGGTTCAACCGGTTGAACAACCCAGGTCGAACCGGGTTTAAAAACATTATGTTTAATTCCCAAATCTTCAAACTTTTATTATTTTTCGTTTATAACCTATAAACTTTTTTTATCAATAAACTATCTATCGCTATAAAATCTCGTTGCTATGCACGGGTATTCGTCTAGTTTGTATTACGTATAACGAGTGAATCACATTATTGAAAATTCAACATACCAAAATGACTATATTATCCTTATTTAACATTTAATATTTCCTAACCAATTAACTTTGATTCTCATTCGATGTTTTCCACCTAACTTGTCATATTTATCTACGGTTACAACAAAATTTATACCACAAAAGAGTTATTTACGACCAATATTACAAAGTCATACTACAAATAAAACAATTACTAGTATCAATTACATGTTACTTTTCATAACATTTCAATCACAAAATCTTCTTAATATTTTAGCACATCCTCGATAAAGTTATTCTCACGCAAAATATATATAACACAAAACATTGTTCGCTGAATAATTTAGTTACACCCACAGCAACANATCCCTCAACCCAAGGAGATACCTTTTATTACAGCAATTTGTGTTTTGTTTTTTTATACGTAACGTAAGTACTGTATTATTTTATAGGATTTTAACAATATCTCGTTGACTATTAAATCACCATCATTACTTCATTTCTTCAACTCTGCCTCTTTATCCCAACCTGTTCTTCTTCAGAGGTAGGTAACCATCTTTAATTACCAGAATTTTGTTAAAAATTTAAACTTTTTGGTATTAATCTTTGAATGGTTTTAGACAATTCACTGAGGTTGATGTTATTTTTTCAGTTTGACTTTGCTAAATTTTGTTATTTGTGGATCTTGTATGTGATTCCTGCATCTTTGGCTTGTGGGCTCTGTTTATTTTTTGAGAATTATTGATTTTTAGTATAGAATTTGCATATCAGGTATTCAGGTGTAGGTTTTTGTCATTGTGATGCTTTAGAGACTTGTTTGTGTAAAAAGTGTGTTTGGATGATTAGATTTTATGTTAGTGCAAAGAGAAATGATACATGGACCTAAAAATAGACCTAATTGTGGACCTAAAAACATGTGGCATCATCCTGATGGCTGCAGACAGGGACCCACTTATTTTACAACACATCAGGATCATGCCACATGTATTTAGGTCCATTTTTAGGTCTATTTTTAGGTCTATGTATCATTTCTCTAGTGCAAATTGTTGAGTTTATTGGTTTTGACACGGAGAGGGCGAGTTTCTGGTATTTCACTCAATTGTATGTCTTGTGTTGTTTGAGGATTGTTTTGGATCTTCGTTTCGTTCCCAGAAATGATGTACCTTTTGAGTTTAGATTTGGGTGTCAAACGGGTTACCTTCCAACTTTGAAATGGATCGAGGTTTTCAACCATGAGAATGCATACTTTTGCATCCTGTTATCAGTTTTACAGTAGGTTTGCAGTTGTGTTTCTAGGTGTATGATTTGAAGTGTGTTTAAGAGACTCAGTTTGGGGGTTTTGAATTCATATGGGCCGGCGTTTCTGATTGTTTGTAATATATTTTTGTCGAATTTGATTGCTACTTGGTGTAGATTAGAGCTTCGTCATTAGTCTCTATTTACCTCAAGTTAAGCCATATGCTGATTACAAAGTTCTGAAACACGTAGTTGATCAACATTACAACAGTAAAGATTTCCCAGATTTTTGTATAATATAAAGTTTTCAGCTTTCTTGAAATGTAATATTGTTTCTTGGATTTTCCTGGTGAATCTCTAGTGTTTAAACTCGTTATTTGATTTTGACATGCAGCGAATTAGAATCTCTACGGTGCAATGGCAGTTACTACCAAACAAATGTCTTTGCTTGTGGGAACCCTTGGTGTTTTGTCCTTCATTTTCGGTGTTATTGCTGAAAACAAGAAGGTATTATTATCAGTTTCTTCTTGTACCACTTTGCTTGTCTAATTTCGTATGTTTATGGAATTTTATCCGGCTATTAGCATCTATAGGGAAACTTAATTTTTTTCCTTTTTGTGGGATTGGATGAAACTGTGAGTAGCTGATTTGGAACTGTGTTCCAGTCAACCTTGCAACGCTAACAAGTCGCACTGCACTGTCTTTGTGGGTGTTTGAATTTTCGTTTATCAAATTGTTTATCCGAGTGTTATGACTTGAAGTTGGAATAGTCGGTGTTTCATGATTGGCTAAAGTGATTCTGATTCTAATTATGTGCTCGGGTGTCAAATATTCAAACTTCATACCAGCTGCAACCAAACTGAGCATTTAAGAAACCAAGATTACTTACTTACCCTTCTGTTTTTACCCCATTTAAAGACCTTTCACTCACATCTTTCACAGCTAACAATAACATCAAGAAAGATATAATACTCTTAAGAGGAGAAGAAAAAGAATAATTGTTGGAATAGTATATGAAGACTTCTCTATTTGTATTTGCAGCCTGCATCTGGAACACCGATCACAGGGAAGGATGTCGTTATCTGCAAGTATCCAGCTGATCCAACAGTTGCTTTGGGCTATTTGTCATTCGGGTTTCTTGCTGCCTCTACTTTGGCTGGAGGATTGTCATTGTTCTATCCTTACAAAGGGAAGTCTATCCCGTGGCCTGCATTGTTCCAAAGCACCAGTTTCTTCGTATTCTTCCTGATTGCTTTGTAAGTATACACCACCATAATCTTTCAGGTTACTGTCTCAAACTTTATCGTTATAGCAAATCGTATGCAAACTCTAAGATATGTGATAGCTGATCGATAAGTAGATTCGTACTGGAATCTTATCACCAAGGGAACGATGCAGTTTGCTCGAAAACTTGACAGTAAAAGTACTATTTTTTTTTTTTTTTTTGATGCGAGGGTGATTGATAAAGTAAAGTAATAGGTTTCACCGTTCATGCTGACGATAAGTTCCTACACTGGTCGATATGTCGTTAATTGTCTTTGGAAGGACCAAAATGTAATCAGTTGATCATCAACGTGTGCCTTATGGCCATCGTGGGTCTTTCTTTAATAGCCAAAAGAATATTAATAGCCAATAGCCGCAGTTGCATCATCATCAAGAAGGACCAAAATGTAATCAGTTGATCAAAATATTAGGTGGGTAATCAGGTCTTATGCCAAAGTTTGGGGACTTAATTGCAATTTTTTCTATTTGATGCATTTAATTTAGGATGTAAATTACTAGTATTTATGTCGGTGATTAATTAGTTTCTATAGTAAATTATTTTTATTCCTAATTGCAATTTTATAAAATTCAGGGGTCTTAATTGCAATTTTTTTATTTAAAACGATCTAAATTATGTAAAAGTCGGTCATTAATTACCTATATATAATTTAGGAAGTAAATTACTTTTTTTACTGCTATATATTAGGATCAGTCGTTTTTTATGTTTTCTTTTAATCACCATATATAAAAGTCGATCATCAACACAAACGAGGCAAAAACCAGCTCTATTTTTCGTCAATAATGTCTGTCATCTTAGAGACAAGTTTGGAGAACATTGTCATCGATTTGCATACAAAACGTTGCCCCCTCACGTGCAAGAATTTCTTGAAACTATGCAAGATCAAATATTACAATGGGTGTCTTTTTCACACTGTTGAAAAGGATTTCATTGCGCAGACGGGTGATCCTACAGGAACGGGTTGTGGTGGTGATTCCATCTTTAAGTTCTTGTATGGTGATCAAGCTCGTTTTTTTGGTGATGAAATTTGTTTGGATTTGAAGCATACAAAGAAGGGTACGGTTGCAATGGCTAGTGCAGGTGAGATGATACGACCCTGTTAGGGGTTGTATCGGGATAGGGCACCACTTCAAGCGTGTGCTGGCTCCGTCAGAAAATAGAGAGAAGAACTAGAGATTTGTTTATCTTTAACTTTGATTGATTGATTCATTCATATTCACACCTTAAATACTATTTATCTGGATAACTCTCATAAACATAAGATTATCTAACATGACTCAAGACATATCCCTAAACAAGTAACTCAAACACTTATCCTAAATAACATATAAATAAATACGAATTATCCCAACACCGGGCGTTATCAACTCCCCAACTCCTTCAAAATCACCCTTGCCCTCAATGGGTGAATGTCTAAAATAAATCTTGATTCCGGGGACCACGTTCTTCTTTGATTTTAGCCTCCATTCTCATGGGCAACATTCTATGTTTTTTCAAAAGTTCACCAATAATAGCAATGTCCCTTGATGTGCTGTGTGACCCCTTTAGAAAACACCAAACTCCACCATATCAATTAAACACCCTGTATCGCGCTTCCTAACTCATCAGCACAATAATCTTTATCAAACATCTAAGGACTTTACTCAGTGAAAACGGTAATTCACTTGTATATGGAATAAGTATCGTGATTCTTTTCAATTATAATGCTTTTTCCTTCCTCTGCAATTGCCTCAAAAGAGCCTCGACTATATAGGCTAAGGAAAAGGGCTTCTCCTAAAAAGTTTTAGGTCTTGCCCCCAACACTCTATTTGTTAATGTCAATTTATGTCCGGAGAATATTCAAACGAGTAAGTAAAGATTCAGATGATCCTTGTTAACCGATTTGCAAGTTACCATAACTCACTCTCATATCTCGGCACCGAACCCATTTGCAAAGAGTTTAGAAAGTGTGTATTTCACCGTCCCGATCGCTCTTCCGCAGAGTGCCATGAATAATAACTCAAGCGATTAAATAACTGTATTTTTCCCCGATGAATGTACCCCGCGATGAACAGTCCAGATGAACAGTGCCGATTGAACAGTAAAACTTTTTTTTTTTTTTTTTTTTTTTGGAACCTAATCGTAAAGCCCTCTCAATTGATACACCCGGTTAAGGGGTTGTATCGGGATAAGGGGCACCATCTCAAGCGTTGTGCTGCTCCGTCATAGAAATAGAAGAAAAAACTATAGATTGTTTATCAATAAACTTGATTTATTACTTTCATTAAATGGACAAGAACCTTAAATACTAGTATGGTGATACTCACAACAACACAAGACTTAATCCTAAAACATAACAATACCTATCCCTAAACACATATCTAAACACTGATAAGTATGATGGCTATCCCAACCATCATGGATTCCCTATGTATACCACCAGGCAATCTGTTCCTTCAACTCCTTTCAAAAACACCCTGCCCTCAAGGTTGTTGCTTGAAAAGCACTTCTTTAATTCCGGGACCCAAATTTGAACGTTTCCTAAAACATTTGTGTTATTTCTTTCAACTTGGTTCTCAAGCTCAATTGGTAAAATGAACCAACTTAATTAAATTCAGTCAACCCAATGTCAGGTTGTTTATTCCCTCTTTTCCGGCTCTCGTTTCGAGTCTCTTTTTCTTCTGATTCTGGAATGTGAAACTTAACCAGTCTCTTCAATCTTTGCTACACTGTGAAACCAAACGGCAGTTAGTTGCTTTTTGGTTTACAGCTTCTGGTGCAACTTCAGTTGCAACTTCTGGGTCAACTATCTGATGCTGTAAAGAATCATATGCTTGCGCTGGTCAGTAGCCCGCATTTGTCCTCGAAACGTGCTTCCGAATTAAGGAGCTAATGAAAAAGCTTCGTCTAAAGTGTAGGTCTTGGCCCTCAACAATTCTTATTTGAGCAGTCAGTTTAAGTCCGGAGATTATAAACGTATGTGAGTAAAGATTCAGAGACTCCTGTTATCGATTGCAAGTATCACAAACTCCACACTCTCATATTCGGCCACTTTACCATTGCAAGAGCTTAAGAGAGGCTCGTATTCGCAATCCTGATCACTGCCGCCTGATCCATAATTATAACTCGAAGGAACAAAAAAATTATATTTTTTGAATGAATAGTTGCACGAACAAGTAACTCGTTGAATAGTACCCGATGAACAATACTTTTTTTTTTTTTTTTTTTTTTTTTTTTTTTTAACCCTAATCAAAAACCCCCTCAACGAGAGCTCTCAATGAAAGCACCAATTGATACGACCCTGTTAGGGGTTGTATCGGGATAGGGCACCACTTCAAGCGTGTGCTGGCTCCGTCAGAAAATAGAGAGAAGAACTAGAGATTTGTTTATCTTTAACTTTGATTGATTGATTCATTCATTATCACACCTTAAATACTAGTTTATGAGATAACTCTCATAAACATAAGACTTATCCTAACATGACTCAAGACATATCCTAAACAATAACTCAAACACTTATCCTAATAAAACATAATAAATAAACTACGATAGTTATCCAACACGGGCGTATCATGAGAATCTTAATGCTTCTCAGTTTTATATTACGCTAAGGGATAATCTTGATTATCTTGATGGAAAGAAAACTGTGTTTGGTGAGGTGGCTGAAGGGTTTGAGATACTTGCTAAGATAAATGAAGCGTACGTTGATGATAAGAATAGACCTTATAAGAATATCCGTATTAAGCATACTCATATCTTAGAGGATTCTTTTGATGACCAACCAGAGTTAGCTAAGTTAGTTCCGGATGCTTCCCCTGAAGGAAAACCAAAAGATGAGGTATATGATGAGGTGCGCCTTGAAGATGATTGGGTTCCGATGGATGAGCGCTTAAGTCCGGCTGAAGTTGAAGAGGTTTTGCGTGAAAAAGAAGCACATTCCAGTGCGGTTGTGCTTGAAATTTTAGAGGATATTCCTTGTGTCGATTTTAGTCAAAGTGTTTCCAAATCGCGGAACCACATGTCACGTGAGAGAAAGCGTTACAAGAGAGATGAGTGGGATTATAGATTAAGTAGGAATGATGATAGAAGGCGAGGTAGTAGAGATGATAAGAAAAGTGATTCTCGAAGAGATGAGTCATATAGGAGAAACACACAGGCAGGTGACGTGGGGCATAAGAGAAGTAAGAGGGAAGACCGAGATAATGTAAAAAGGAGATATGGTGATATGGATCATAGTATAAGGGAGTAAGGATAGATGGGTCATTGTTATAAATAAGGTTTACTGTTATTTTATTAGTTACTATTAGATAACTCATAACTGATATTTGTTGATGTAAGAACCTTAATTTAGATTCAGTGTTGAATTGATTTGGTATCAATTGGGATAGCTGCTCATAGTTGCTTGTTTTTTAATCTCCAGATTGAAGGTTTTAGTTGTTCTATATTTGTTAGAACATTTATTCGGTCTCTATACTATTATGCTTGTGATTGTTGTCATTGCTTAGTTTAGCACTCCATAAAAACTTCAGCCTTGTTCTTATCGGTAAGATAAGACTTGTCCTATACTTTGATTTTATCTTTACATATAGCTTCCAGTTGTGTTTAGCTTTGTGTACACGCATGCACAGTTATATAATTGCTTACCAAGAAGTCAAGACCCTGTTTTTTAAAAGCTATTCTGATTGACAAATGGGTAATTTTACTGACGTTTTGACCTATGCACCAATATGTCAGGGGTTCAACTGGACTAGCAGCCGCAATGCTGTTATGGCCAACAATAACCGAGCACAAACACCTAATCAGCAATGTCCATTACAACCTTGAAACAACTTGCCCTACAGCAAAAACTGGGCTGCTTGGTGGTGGTGCGTTTCTAGCTCTTGATGCAGCTCTGTTCTGGCTGGTTTCCCTCATGTTGGCTGATAACGCCAGAGAAGACTACTTTGATGATGTTAAAGGTGCTGGTGGAGATGCTCTTACCTCTGAATATGATGCCGATGGTGTCATCAAGGGAACTGCTTAAAAGCTCAAAAGTATTGGGTCTCGTGTTTATGTTTATTGCTTTCCATTGAACTCGAGTTTATATTATTTAGCTGCAAGTAAGATGCTCTGAATCAAAAAATGTATATACTGTCATATCTTATCTTATATGCTGGTGAAAAGCATGTCTATCATAAAGTTTTAAAGGCATTATCTTATCTGTGCTAATCAAGCTGTTTCTGCATGTTCCATGGTTTCTTTTAAGTCACTGGATGCGCAATCTTACAATACTATTAGCATTTGGTTGTAAACTAGCCATACGACAGAATATCTCAAACTACTAGTGGGATTAGATAGAATGCTTAAAACATAAGCGTAAGTGCATAACCAGAAAACAGATCACTCTTACATGCCAAAACCGAACAATTTAAAGTGCGTACAAGATCCGCCCCAAAGTTGAAAGAAATTGTTATTAAATCCGTAATCATGTCATTTGTTTTGGATTTAACCATTCAAACTTTGGAAGAAAGATTTACAAAATTAGTAACGGAACTGGAAGCAGAAACAGAGGAGATGAATGAAGATCACATCATATCCAACGTTTGCGATTCCGTGAAGAAGAATGATTCGCTCTTTGGAACCATCGATCCCATCCACCATCGGCCGGGCCCTTTGTCCTGTTCATGTCATTTTGTCATCACATATAGAGTTGCAAAAATACCAAACAACAGTACACAGCATATGGACAGTACCAACATTCCTTTTTTATTTTTTGCCAAGTTCCATGAGCAAAAACAATTTTATTTTAATTTTAAAATGGGACCAAAAAATAATATTTTATTTTTATTTTTATATCTAGGGATTGCTTAGCAATGGTAAGGTAAATGTCTTTTGAATTTACTGTATAAAATCTAACGTTCATGTTGCTAAAAATGAACAAAAAAATGTACATTACTTAAAGAGGTAAACAAAAAAAGAAAAAAAGTACAATATCCAAACTCAGAATTAACCAAAATTAGTCCATTGGTTGTACTAGAATGAGAAATGATATTTCTTTTAAAAGTAATATTTTACTATTGAGCTTTGCTACAGCCTCCTACCATTTCATTTTACAAATCTTTTTACACACATAATAATATTATATAGTTTTTTCTCACTCATTCTCTCTTTGCATCCAAACCGTCAGTTCTAACAAGTGTCGGCATCTTATGAGTAGGCACATTTGTAGGATGTTTTTGTAAGAATATTTAGCATTTAATGAGAAATGATATATCTTCCTAATTGTATTTGTATGCCTAAAAATCAAAATAATATTTTTGTTAATTTTACTCTACATCACATTTCAAATCTAAATAAGTTATTTGCCAATTAATTGTCCACTGCTAAAAATTATTCGTCTTAAAATAACTGTTCACTTTTTATTTTCGGTTTATCCTAAATTAATTGTCCCCTACTAAAAATTGATAAAAAAAAAAAAAAAAAAAAAAAAATCTATACTCCTATGTTATCTGATTTAAAATGATTATTACAAACTTTACATAAAAGCCGTAATTAATTAGCTAAATGTAAAACAATCATTCCGCAAAAAGCAACAAACCGACATTTATTTAAAAATGGGATGAGCAGCATTTTAAATTTTGAGCACATATGATGGAATTAGTTAAAAGAAGAAAACAAATGCAAAAAAAAGAAAATGACAAAAGAGTAGATATTGAGAATATATAATACTACTGTAGTAGTAAAAAAGAAGGGTCTTTCTTACACAGGTAACAGAGCATCTGTACTTGATTCAACACTCAATATCAACCTGTCATCAAATTAATATTATTTCACATTAAAATTAAATTCTAAGAAATATATATTAAAAAAAAAAATTAATAATTGGGACATACTGTTGACAAACAAGTGAAGATTGACCAAGTGTTTCCAACTGATCCAGCTCTTCCTGAATAATCTGAATCTGTTGATTCTGTTGCGAAATAATCGCAGCCAATCGATGCTTCCCTATAAAACTCGTATTAGTAGAAGAAGATCTTATTCCACTTGTTGTTGCTCCTCCGTTGGTTGTTGTTGTTGTCGATTTAGATTTCGAATGTTGGTCGTCTGATGAATCCATGTTTTTTTTTGTGAGAATATGATGAAAGTATAGGTGGAAGTATATAAAAAAAGAAATGGATCAGGAATGAAGATGCACATATATCGAGTTGGTTTAGACTACTTTATAGTGGTGTGTAGTTGGCTGGTCAACAACTCACAACAACATGGTCTCTGTGTGTGTGTGTGGTGGGGCTTGTGTGAAAATGTGAATGTGAATGTGAATGTGAATGGGGGGCATGGGACTCTCCAATACCAACAATGGGTGTCTTAATTTGAACTTTCAAACACAAATATATTTAAGAAAATTACATAAGATTTTTTTTTTTTTTTTTTTTTTTT
>LBNU01034991.1:61066-74616 GCA_014162995.1 Artemisia annua
ATGTGTGGTCTTTTGCTCTTGTGTCTCGTTAATGTGTGTATGTGTGGTTGTGTTGGTCATGTGGAGTTATAAAACAAGTGTTAACCTATGTCAAATCATATTGCAAAATCTGAATCTAAAAGAGTTAGGCTAGAGCTGTTTGCTGTCCCAATTACGTGTTGTCCAGAAATTGGGTCAACGTGAGGGGGTTCTAATGTGATGATGACTACGAGTTTTAAACTGATTCCAAAGCCTAAAACTAAGTTTATGATGTATACTTGCTGTATACTAAGTTTCGTAGTCATTGGAGGTAGAGAAAGAGGTCTTCTGATTTTTATACGTTTGGGTGTCAAAACTGTATTTGGAAGTCTGAAAATCAGTAAATTTCTATTATTTTTAGTTCTCACACCGTGACAAATTAGAACATAAGATTTTAGCAGGTGAATATTCAGTATGTTGGCTAGTTACTGGAATTTTTGTGAAATTTTCTGAAAGGTACAAGTGTGTTTTTGAAATACAAACGTTTATGGTCTGCTAACAGGTCATTTTCTGGATAAGTTGGGATAAATGATTTTTTGGTTGACACCTACACTTGAAGATAAAATCTATAAAAATTTTAAGAAGTACTAGACATATATAGGTGCCTTTGGGTAAAATTTCAGAAAAAAAGAGAGAAAATGTTTGGCTCCAACCAAGGGCTTAACGCCCACCTTAGCGCTGGTGGGTCTCGCTATGGTAGCAGCGCTATGACGCCGGCCATACGCGATGACACCCAGTGGTTTAATACATATGTACACTATAGAGTTTTACAATGCTATCCATTTCGTGTCAGCATCACATAAAAACTACTTTTAATCACACTCGTAACACTCAAAACTGAATTTATTAAAATACAGAAAAACCATACATCTGCACCAAAACCACACGAAATCACAGTGTCATTATACCAACGTTGAACCCTTGACGCCAAAAACATCGTCATTATGCTAAAGGTATTAATATGTGGCACTCTTACTCTTATTGGTGTGACTTATATTTATCAAGATGTTTGACTTGATACGCAATGTCAATGGTGTGGTTTGCATAGTTAAAGGTTAACCACAACTTTCATAGAGATAGCTTCAATGTTCAAGTCAAAGTAACTCGGTGAAAAACACAATACGTTTTATTAACCGATCTCATCTCACCTTACGTGTTGTCCATAACCAGATATGCACATTTCTTACATGATATAATCTCAGTGGTTAAATGCGTGCAGAATTATATCTTTGTAAAAAGTCTTGTTGATAGTGTGTTTCTGAGGTCGCCAAGACGTGCTTTACAAGGCCTTGTTCGTATATATCCGAGCTAGAAAACAAGTTTCCTCGTCAAAGTGTTGCCCAAAGCTAAAGACTTTTTGCCAACATCCTCGCAAGATGAGGACTAAGTATAACATAGCCTTGGCTAGAGTTTGACCAATACAACATCAAACATCAATACATAGTTGCTCATATAGTAATTATAGTCACGTTACGTGGTGTTAGGGCTGAGCAAAACAAATCGAAAATGAATCGAACCGAAAAACAAGCCGAATTGGTCTGATCAAAACCAAACCGGCCATATTCAATTCGATTTTCGGTTCTATGTATTTGTGATTTTCGTTTCGGCTCGGTTCTCAGAATATATATATATATATATATATATATATATATATATATATATATATATATATATATATATATATATATATATATATATATATATATAAACCGATCGAACCAAATCACTTTGGTTCATATCTTCCACAAAATCAGTTTTCAGTTCGAGCCCTTTTTGACCCAATGCTCAGCCCTACGTGACATAGCTCTTGTTAAACTCAAATAACATTTGACTTCGATAATATGGATTTACATGATAAAAGATTTACAACCATCATCAAATGATTCAGTGGTAATGCAGTTAACTTGTTTATAAGAAGTTTTTGCATTATTTTTGAATTGGATTAACGTGGCAAGCTCAACCAGGAACTAGTTTGGTCACCGGAAGCTAGTTTTAAGTGGGAAAAAAAAAGAGTTTAAACTAAGAATCAAAAGCTTAATCAAGTCAATTAAAAAAACATTTTTTAAGTTGTCGAATACGTGCAAATCTTGCTACCTAAAGAGCATCCACAATAGATCAAGTTGTTAAAAGATTTTCAACATTCTAAAAAACTTAAACCTCAAAATTTTCCTTCAAACCTTTAGTCACTAAATGTATCATGTCATTGAAAGTTGACTTATTATAAATGCTCTAATAAACGTCACAAAAATTGTTAGACCCACTCACCATGTAACATAAAAATCTCGCCATTTCCAATAAAAAATCATTTACCCCATTACATAAAAATGAAAGCCAATCACTTTCAGTTATCAAGATTTTTAGAGTAAAATAAAAATAAAAAATAAATATTTTCAGACTAATTTTATAAAAAAAATAAATTTTACTTCAATATCAATTAAATAACTACAGTATTTTACTTCTTTTTCTTTTCCATTTTTTCTTTATTTTCTTTCATTTCATGTGACACAGTGTTAAATCATATAACTTGACTCCCACCACCACCATGCCGCCAGCCACCATGACAGCAGTCAAACACATCCTATTCCACCACCACCCACTCACCCTCCGACCACCACACTACCACCGCCTCATCACCGCCGCCACCCATTCCACTACAACCTTATCCTCCTCTTCCTCCACCACACGTAACAAAAAGAAACTTAACAGAAAAAATGGAAAAGAAAAAGAAGTAAAATACTGTAGTTATTTAATTGATATTGAAGTAAAATTTATTTTTTTTATAAAATTAGTCTGAAAATNTTAACAGAAAAGACAACTCAACAAATATTAGTACTAACAGCCGTAAAGCGTTAATAGATTCAACAGTGAAAAGAAGGACCCGGTCGGATAAGAAATACGATGAGGAAAGGTTTAGGGAGTTTGGTGATACGGGTAGTCATATTCCGGTTATGTTGGGTGAGGTTTTGGAGGTTTTTTATTCTCGAAAGATTTGTACTTTTGTTGACTGTACTCTTGGTGCTGCTGGTCATACATCAGCTGTATGTTTTTCAACTCTGCGTTTTCGTTTTACTTGTCTTATTGCTGTAAGAAAAGTTGGGGTCTTTGTTTGTTTCGGCTAATATGGTGAGCTTATGGCTTATTTGGTTTTCGCCTTATATAAGCTTATCATATCATACTAAACTTATATTAGTCGAAAAGTTTCAAAATAAGCCACGAAACGTGAGCTTATGAAACATAAGCCCGAAACCAAATAAGCCATAAGTCGGCTGTATAAGTTGAAACAAACAGCCTTAGTGTAAGGAAAGTTTAAGTTTATAGAAAAAACAATTTGCTATGTAACACATTGAGTTTACACTAGTGCCCTCCGGGAACCAACTTAGCTACACGACACTAGTGTTATGGTTCTGGCTGAAGCAAAACATACAACATTGTTGTCTGAGTATGTAAAAAAACGTTCAAACATCGTGCCAACTGGGTATTTTTAGTTAGTCTAAGGCTAAAACTTGACTCTTGTTAAGGTTATAGTCGTATGCTAAGTACGCACTTGCCATTAATATGTTCATGACTGAAGCGTATCTCAACTTTATACTTAGCAAACCAAAAATGGTAAACAAAAGTAATGTTTAAGATACACCAGATATCATATTTGAATCTTTGCCTTCGGTGCAATGTTAGAACTAAAGATGATTACTCGGACTGCATAAGTTATGATGACGCTCTGTCAAATTCTGATGACTATTTGCCAGGATATTCTGTTACTGGTGTGTACGTGTTACATAGGACTGCATAAGTTATCCTGGAAATTTTGAGTAAAAGTAACATATGGTAAAGAATGACGTTTTGGGGGTCTATAGCAGTGCAGACTGGTCATTTGGTTGTAAACTTGTAATCTGCGTACGAGTCGATTATGATCATTTTTTTGTGGACACTTATCATTGCAACTCCCTATTCTTAGTTAAAATAGTTTTTTTTTTTTTTCNAATTAAAACAGATGATTAAGGCTCATCCAGAGATGCAGACATACATTGGACTAGATTTTGATCCTGTTGCCCATGAAAAAGCCAAAGCTAAGATTGAATTGATCAAAACTACCAACCCTGATGATTCAAATTCCACTCTAAAAACACACACCTTTTTGCGGAATTTCAAGAACATCAGATCAACACTATCCGAGGTTGATGAGAAACTTCTGATATCAGGAGTTGATGGGATCCTAATGGACTTGGGAATGTCATCCATGCAGGTATGTAAACTGTTATCCTTTCACTGCATTCTAGAGAGTCATGTAATCATGTATTGTATTTCCTTTTTCATAGCGCCTTTTGTCATTTTATAGTGCCTTGCACATTTTTATATGCAGGTGAACAATGCGAATAGAGGATTTAGTGTGCTTTGTGATGGACCCCTTGATATGCGAATGGATCCTCAGGTCAGAAACTTGGATGTGTAATTGCCTTGCACCTTTATTTATGGTTCTCTAATCATTGTTTATTCATGTATCAGCTTTACAATTTATCGTCAAGATGGTGTTAATTAGAATATTGCATTATAATAGTACATGTTGATTTCTCAAAATGTTCACGTCTGTTTATGTTAGAACCAATGGGTGATTAGCTGTTCTGTTTGATATCTGACCTGTTTGGCCTCATAAACTGCCTCATCTCTTCTTAGCATTCCTGTTAGCTTGACTTTCTCCCACTGTCATCTGTAAACTTAGGTGTAAGTTTTACCCGTTTACCTATAAATGGGTCAATTTTGGGTATGTTAATGAGCCAAATGATTTAAGCTAATAGATTTAACCCGACTATAAGTAAACGAGTCGGACTGGTTGGAAGCAATCTGAAGTGTATTTAAATGCTCAACACCCCTAATTTGCTTTTTATTTAAAAAATCAAAGTTTCAAGAAATGGCTATAAAGTGTATGGGTCGGTGCAGCCTCCCCTTTTTGACCCATACTAAGAAAGGTTACTAAAAAGTAACTATTATGACCTGTTACTCATACCCCGATGTTGCCACATCTAGTTCTTGGCAATGGTCCATACCTTGGCTTGGCATGCTGTTGTTTAATCTGTGAGTCTTTTTAAAGTAAAAGTCGGTCGGCAGAAATGGCTATTAAGTGTATGGGTCAGTGCAGCCTCCCCTTTTTGACCCATACTACCTAAGGGTACTAAAAAGTAACTATTATGACCTGTTACTCGACCCCTGGTGTTGCCACATCTAATTCTTGGCAGTGGTCCATACCTTGGCTTGGCATGCTTTTGTTTAATCTGCGAGTCTTTCTAAATTAAAAGTCGGTCCGCAGAATGTTCATATATTTTGTTCACTTAACTGATTGAAGCAGGGATATTACAGGCAAGCCTAACAGCTGAGGACATACTAAATCAGTGGCCAGAGACCGAAGTGGGAAGAATTATACGTGATTATGGGGAAGAAAACAATTGGCGTGCTCTTCAGAAGCGGATTGTTAAGGCCCGATTAAATGGTGGATTGCATTCTACTAGTGATCTAGTAGATCTTATTCGGAGTTCAACATCTGGTGCAAAAGGTGGGGATATTTTCTTAAAGTTCTTGATTTTCGTTTTTGTCTGCCAAATTGCTGAATTTATTTGATCATGGAAGTGAGAGGTGGCAATTTGGACCCATTTATGAGTATAGGGATCTGTTTGGATTGTTCTTCTAACGGATCATATGGGGTGATCGTGATTCTAAATGTTAGTTAAAATGGAACCGGGTTGAATGGGTTAAAACGGGTTGAAGGTCACCTAAGTCATATTTTCAAAAGATTAGAGTAGTCATTTAATCAAATATAAGATGGACCTATCATGTACAGTTAGCAGCCATTATACACTTGCGTTGTTCGAGATTATCTGTTTATATAGTGAAAATGGATGCATTGATGTGTTACAGTAGGGAGGCAGGGTTGGATAAAGACAGCAACAAGAGTATTCCAGGCTCTAAGAATAGCAGTTAACGACGAACTCAAGACACTAGAGACATCATTATACGACTCTTTCAGCTGTCTCGCACCTGGTGGGAGGCTTGCAGTCATATCTTTCCACAGTCTGGAGGACAGAATCGTGAAGCAAACTTTTCTCAACATCATCAAAAGCAATTCAGATGATGGAAACCCTAAAGAAGCTTTGATAGCCAAACACTCGGATTTAAAGAATGTTAATTCAGAAAATGATGAGGAAGAGGAGAAAGAGCCATGGATCAAACAGATGATTGAAGGAGTTGATGGAACAATACTTACAAAGAGACCCATTACGCCTTCTGAAGATGAAGAGAAACTTAATGTTCGGTGTAGGAGTGCTAAACTAAGGGTAATACAAAAAGATTGAAGCAAAGTTGAAGGAGAATATTAGGAGTAGGATATAATCTTATGATAATTTTTATTAGACGAGATGCTTAGATTTTGTCAGCGGCATTATTTTGTTATGGGGAGAAATGGAGAATAATCAACAAGATGACAGGTTAGCATTTTTCCGGTAAAACACAACGAGATGTTGTAAACTTGTAATTGTCTGGTTATGGTGAATTGACGGGTTAGGTATCCGATTGAAACTAGTTGGTATCAAGACAAGTGATTTTAAGATATATGCCGAGTCTGGCTGGCTAGCAATAATTTTGATGTAAATGATATTTTTTTAGTACTGCTCATAACATCTCATGTCAAGTATCCTTTTATCAAGGGGATGTTCAAGTGTGTGACAACATTTTAACAATTTTGTTTACATCAAAACTTTGAATGCACAATCTTATTTTTCACAATTTTGTTTACATCAAAACTACACTTTTAGAAGAAAAAAAAAAAAAAAAATCATTCACAACTTTTTAATCCACCAACATCTCATATCTTGTGTAATATTTTGAAATTTTTTTTTAACATGTTTTTTACTTTTTGGAATAATTTTTACGCTTCTCACGAATATTTATTTTTTTATTTTAAACTTTACCTAATCTTTAAAATATGTTTTTTTATTTATCAACTTAGGTTGTTGGCGGGGTATACTTTGTAATCCAAAACGAGTTGCTACAATGCAACCCACGTATCTCCTTAACTTTATCTCATTTCTTCTCTCACACACCCTCACTATTCACTAACACCCAAACACCATTGGCAAGAACAAAATCTCATAACAAGCAAAATCTCATAACAAGCAAAAATCTCAAAGAACATTTGTTTTTATCATAGAGCATTGGTATATATTTATTTACAAATTTTCTTTTGTTTTTCTATACACTCCTTGCATTTTTTAGCTTAACTTTATGAATTTCTTTTATGCATGTGTATGGGCAGAAATAATACTCATAATTTGTATGGTGGTGATGAGGGTTCTCAAATTTGAAGCTTCCTTATCTTCTTCCATTGTTTATCCAAAAGTTTTTGCTCACAAGGTACTTTTACATATTCACATTATGCTTTCATTTTATTATGTAACATGGTTGATATATCATTGTTCAATTTAGTATTTATAATGGCAATATAATATATTTCATGAGTTTGGGATTGCTTATCTTAAACAGTCAGACCACTAAAATAAGCATTCCAAACAATTCTGCTTATTAAACTGCTTATGTATTAGTATGATTGTAATAAAGCTATCATTTAAGCTAGTATAGTCTTTAATATTTTTTGTTTTTTGGAACTAGGCATCATGTAATCAATTGTATTCCAGGAGGAGTAGGAGATTAAGATTTTTCAATCGCGGTAATGAGAATTTATCAGAGTCAAATGTCAAAAAAGCTATACTATCTGCTAGAAAACAGGAACGAGTCAAGATTCCGAGCTATAATATTATAGGTAAAGAAGGGGAAAACATATATCCTATTAAAGAATTTCTAAGTCACCCGTCCGGCATTGAAGCACTTCTTAATAAACATGCACTTCAAAGTGTTGAACAACTCGATACTACCACTTACAGGTTTGGTTATGATGTATCATTATGTGTTGTTTTCTTTAGTGAGTGTTTGGGATTGCTTACTTTTAAACTGCTTATCTGCTTAAAAAATAAACAAGTAGCAACCTGCTTACAATCCCAAGCACCCTCTTAAAATTTGTTTATGTTCCGAATACATTGTTTCCCTGCTTTTGGTTTTGATTAAAATTCCTTGCAGGTGTACTCTACCACCACTAAATCTGCTAAACTTTGAAGTATCCCCTGTGATTGTCATACGAGTGACCCCAACAAATGAAGACTGCATGGTGGAGATGTTATCTTGCAAGGTTAGTCTTGGAATTTATATAGTAATGTTTAAGTTAATGCGGAATAAGCTTCTTGTTGAACTTTTGACTGACCTTTTAGTCTGCTCTGCTTGCAGTTTGAGGGTTCTGAAGTCATGAAACGACAAAATGAACATTTCACAGGTACTTGTTTAAACCTGATAAAACTTTTAACTTAGTTCAAATTATGTATACACTATAACATGCATGTGTATGGATTCATAGAACATGAAATATTAGTTGTAACAGATGCAAATACTAGGTAATTTATCTAATAGGAAATGCAACATGTGACTTGGATAAGCTTAAATAAAATGCTACACTCTTCGTCAAATATTTAAATTACTCTTCATATATAGAACATGAAAGATAAGCTTCTGGCCTTGAGATTAATCACTTAATGGAAAATAAACCTTCTGTGCTGCTCCATTACGTTACTCAATATTGCGTTGAAAAGCTAATACCTCCTGCAGGCCATAAAGTTATGGATTAATACTCCGTGCAATATATTACAGCGGAAATGACAAACTACATCACTTGGTGCACAAAGAATTCAGAAGCGTATCTGGATGTTGATGTGAAGCTGGATCTCACTCTTGAGGTAATTTCTCATCTCAGACATCTCAAATCTCATTTGCCCGATTCCATGTTATGTCGATAGTTACGACACATGTTTACTATTTTTATTTTTATACCATTATCTTGTTTATTCTATTCACATGTATAAATGAATATTTGGTTAATGTAGATATACACACGACCATTTAGCATGCTACCAACATCAACCGTCGAGGCTCCAGGCACTTTGTAAGTACATTTATATATCTATGTCCTTCCTCACCGAAAATTCATATTAGTTATGATGTCAACCGTTATATATATATATATCAAATTTTAGAAACTGGAAGTAGTTTGTAGACAACAAAAACAAACTATGATAAGTAACAGAAAATGGAGGTAAACATCAAAAGGTACAGAAAAATGTTGGCTACATGTATCCCTAATGCTGAATTTTGGGTGAGCGCAGAATGATGCAAGCTTTAGTTGACAGACTTGTACCATTGCTACTAGAACAGTTGATACAAGATTATGAAAGATGGGTTACACAGAATCTAGAAGACAGCCTCATTCGACAAAATGCTTGATGTTCAACAGTTCAAGATGAAATGCACCTCTGGGTATCGCATATAAGCCACTCCTGAAGTATACTACATAAATAGCATAACCACAGCTTGTAATAAGAATATGAGAAATGTTATATACTTTTAACAATCCTCCTACTTATCCTCCTACAACTTATGTGTCAATCATCTATTAACTTAGTATAAGGTCCCACTTTCTTATTCATTGTTAGATGATTGACGTGTGGCGGTAGGATGATAAGTATGAAGATTGGTAGGAAGATATATCATTTCTCAAAGAATATAAGATGTGTAGTTATCTGTTTACAAACACCATGTATTCAACCCGTGGGTGAAAGATGTTCAGGATCCAATGACTTAAGTTCTTATTAGGAAGTGTCTCAAAGAAAGGAGATGATGCATAAAAAAAACCACTTTTACAGGATATCCGTGTTTTGCATCTACTTGTTTCATCTTACATTATTAGTTTGTTATATAAGATATCACGGTTCATAAGTAAGTTGTATAGAGTAAGAACACATACATTAAAAATTATCAAAAAGGGATATGATACAAGTGTCCTTACCGATATTGACCATATAGACAAAACTCAAAAGAATAGCTAACTGATTAGCCACCAAATAGTCGACTAGAAAAGCATGTGATAAAGCAGTTATTCACATAAGCGTTTTAGCGTCTGCGAAATGTTCAGCTGCTGCTACTGTGTCTTGTTTTGACTGATAAGATTGTGACTGGTTTCTCCTTTTTCATGTTACTTAATCAAATAGGGCCTGCTTCATTTTGTGGATTGTTTACTCATGTAAATTGTTTGTGGGGTTGGGGCTTTTCATCTCATTTTGTAGTAGTGATGGGATTGTAATGTTTGTGTTCTGTGAACCCCTTTGTAATTGCACATTGAGTTTGTATGTTACAATTTACCATTTGCATTTCCGAAAAGAACGGAAGAGTTACTGATGTGGGACGAACCCACAGGTTACAGACAATTTGGATACTGTCGGACGAGGATAATTGAAGAATTATCACACAAAAAAGTAATATCACTACGGATAAAACACAAGAATTGAGAAACTCTCTGAGACTCTTTAATTAATTGGATTCAAAACAAAATATTCTACATAAAACCTAACAATGAGGTCTATTTATAATAGACAAATAATAATCCTAGTATGACTCTAAAAGATAGCTAAATTAAAAGACAATAATCTAATAAAAAGCTAGTTATTATAATCCTAAAATAATAAAGACTCCTAACTCTATTAAAATACCATATTAATTCTTTATCCAACTCCAACACGTATACATTCATAAGAAGTTTATAAAAGCTGTTTTATTACCTTTGGTAAAAGGCTAGTTAGCGATCCACTGGTGTTTCGGGATTAGAACTGTACTGTTTATTAGCTTTTACTCTCGAGTCCGAGCTTTCACGATTTCGCCACTTGAACTGCGCGGGAGTGTTAACCGTATTGTGATAAGTCCATAACTGTCAATTAGTGTATATCCTCAATGCAATTAGTTGTACATTAATAGGTGATTGGCATGATTTATGGGGTTTACCCAAAATAATTTATGTAATCTTCCTATATGTAGCCCATGGTGTGGCAGTAATCTTAAAGCAATAATAATAATCATTCGTATATCACAAAACAATCTTACAAGAAGGACTGGATTTCTTAATCAAGTATTGAACACAAGTTGGAAATTTTAGTTACCAAAACAAACATTTTGAACTCATTAACGCAACTCATGTTTCACATCTCCGGAAACATGAGTTTCACATACTTTGGCTTGTTGGTTATATTAGAATTATGATTGGGTTAAAATTTCTAGAAATTACAATGCAATTTATTGGATGTGACATTATAGACAAATATGATTACTAGTCGAAATGGACGTTTCAGGTTAAAAATATTTGTATTCGGATATCCGAAATTTTGATTTGATAAGAATTAGAAAATCCGGATATCCGTATCTTCGGATATAATTCTTATTTAAGTTCTCCAAAATTCTGGATATTCAAATACTCAAATTCCAAGCACTTCGATATATACAACAATTCATAAGTTTGGATATCTAGTTTTGAACACTAGCCATACATGACATAGAGCCCTGAGACCTCTTGATTTCTCTTATACCTTAAATGGATATAAATTTACTGTATACCATTCTATTGAAGATTGATACTAACTAAGCGAAAATAATAACTAGTTGATGGTTTAAGAACAATTGTTAACTAGGACTGGGTTCTTCTACAGATCTGAAACCCAAATTCTTGCGTTGCTATCAAGAAAGTCACTTCTTCTTGTGACTTTGTCTAGTATGTGAATATATTGCTTCCTGATTCATCAGTGATTAGGATGCCAATATGACATAAAGCCTATAAAACAGCCGGAGGAACATCATGATGTCCAAGACATTTGATCCATAAAGCCATATATTTTTCGTGAATTTGGCATCTTTAAAATTGAACCCTCTTATACAAGTCTCGCCAAGATTCGCTCCACTCTTCTTTAATTTGGTAATTGGATGAGAAGAAATCTGCACCATCTCTATGTTCTGAAATGCGGTAGAATCATAACCAAAATCCATTCTTTGAGAGGTAACACTAACAATCCCCCCATCCATGTTATCACAAGAAAACTGAAATGGAGCCATTTATTCACAGTTGCATGTTTACGATCATCAAAGCATCACCAATCAGAGTTCAGCCAGGCATGCTTCTCTAGAGTAGTGTTCTATAATGAGTCACAGAAGCACGTAATCAAACCTTATAAGTACCCTAATAACCAAGTTTCTACAACAAAATATAATATGGTCACCTTCCTTCCTAAATCACTATTCCAACAATTTAGGAAGGTGGCAAACTTATATTTTTTGTTGGTTGCGGTGATATCACTTACTCCCTTAGCTCCATTTTCGCCCCTTAGTTATATAGCTCCTTTTTGACGCATGTCCTTTTTGTGTAACACCCCCAAAATCTGGTTTAGCGGAAGCATACATGTTTGAGTGCTACTAAATTGGTATCATAACACAAAGTATAAAGAACGGTTTTTATCTCAATCATTTAGAATAACTTTTATTATCAAAATATTCAATTTACATCGTTCAAAAATAGTGCGGAAATAGGCCCATAGAATAAATCAAGCGGTCCCATATATGTTAGAGTCACCTATGACCATGCCATGCCATACCAAAAGCCTTCAACAGTTAGCTATCGCCTTAACCTGAAAATACATGCTAAAAAGTGTCAACACGAGGTTGGTGAGTTCATAGGTTTGTATAAATAGCAATTCAGTGTAAAAGAAATGTGAGTTGGATAAGAGTTTTGTAATCATTCTGTCGCTCACAATGTCATGAAAATAAATGTTTACCGCTAAGCAAAATTTGCAATGTGGACCATAAAAGTTAACATTTGTTTGACCGGTTCATTCGGTTATGTGACCAGTTCATTCGGTCATGTGACCAGTTCATTCGGTCATGTGACCAGTTCATTCGGTCAGTTACCCGTTCATTCGGTTATGTGACCAGTTCATTCGGTCAAGTATGTACATAGCTGGGCCAGTTCATTTGGTTATGCAAGCATAAATGTTTTAAGCACTTGTGTCCATGGATGAGAAATCAAGTATGTAGAATGTAAGCAAATACACATTTGAGTAAACAAGCAAACATTCAAGTAGAGCAAGTAATGTTTTGAATAAACAAGTGGCATATTCAAGAAAAACAAGCATTGCATTTAGATAAAAACGAGCATGTATTCTCCCCCAAAAGTATTTCAAAATAAGTAAAATAGGGGTCATGAACTCACCTCAGCAATTAGCAGTTTGATAGTGAAAAGAATCAAGTAGTGATAGTGTGCGGCACCGACATGCGACAGTGGTGTTTTGTGTATGTCGAGCAAGAAGAAAACAAAGAACCAATTTCTTCACCCAAAATTATCATTAACCAAGTTGCTTCCAAGTTTTACCCAAAAATTTCCAAAGCACCACCTTAAACTATATTCTTGATTTCCTTTGTAACTTGAAGGATTGTAAATGTGAATTTGAGGCTGTGTTCGTTTGGGTTATAAGCAAGGAGAATAATTCATGTTAAGCCCATATAACCCTTGTGTAATTTAATGCAAAGACCTTTTAATGCTATTATCCAGATATTTAGTTGCAAAGTCACTTTTC
>LBNU01034995.1:25439-39352 GCA_014162995.1 Artemisia annua
ATATATATATATATATATATATATATATATATATATATATATATATATATATATATATATATATATATATATATATATATATATATATATATATATTGGAACGGCGATTATATAAAAAAGAAAAACTAGCAAGTAGTTGGCAAATTACAAAATTGATTTTAACTAATCGTTTCAAATACTACAGGTTTTACCTCTATACTTAAGTCAAGAAAAAGAAAAAAGATAAATGTTATAAAAAATGACACACATCCTCAAATATTGAGAGTTAAATATGACATTATTTCGATAACGTAATTCAACATGTCGCAGCAAAAATGACATATGCACGATCTTTAGACACTTTTGGAGCGTTTCAAGACACAATCCAACTATCCTAATCCTCAAGAGAGTTCAAAACCCGGATCTTTGAGCCACTCCATAATCGAATGAACCTCCAAATATTCCAAGCCGAGTCACAAGAGAAGAGTACATGATCGATAGACTCCACTTGCTCGTTACAAATCAGACACTCTTTAGTAATGTTAATATAACACTCTTTCCATTTCACAATAATTCAATAAATATTCATATTTTTTGTTCAAATAAATGTCTATCTTTTATTCAACCACTTATTAGTGGCTGAAGGTGATATTTTATTGATAAAAAGTACATGATGCATTTTTAAAATGAACCCTAGAGAGGGAGTAACATTTTTGCAAATACGGAGTATGAGATTATATATCATTATATCTTGATAGTTGACAACATTAGCAAAAAGGTGTATTAGTCCATGGTTTATCTTATTTGTAACTGTTGGTTTATTTTCTAGAAGACTTGGGACTGTTCATTCATGATGGATCTATTTTTACTTAACTTGCGATTTTCTTATTCCGCAAGAATAAGAATAGGAAGCCTTATGAGTGGAGTCATGGACTACTAAATCGAATAAGCCTTTACATATATGAAAATGCTAAACATTCCTACATTATCATCCTACAAAGTGTCCTATTTACAGGATCCTATCAAATGACAGAATTGACGGTTTGAATGCAGAGAGAGAATGAGTGAGAAAAAACTATAGAATATTATTGTGAGTGTATGAGGATTTATATGATAAAAATGTAATAATGTATAGCAAAGCTCTTACATATAAGGTTAGCGAATGCTTCTTGTATTGCCATAAACAAGAAGAACTTCTTCTATTGCCATAAACAAGAAGAAAAAGGTGAGATTCCATTATTACATCTACGAAAAAAAATGTGAGATTCCAATTTTGCATCTACGAAAGAAGAAGAAAAAAAATTATTGCATCTTCGAAAGAAGAAGAAAAAAATAGGATTGTTCATTCCTGATGATTAACCATTGTAATACACGGAACTTACAAATTTCTTATTCCGTGATAACAATAGGGAAACCATTAGGAATGGACTAGTGGACTAGTGAAAATGCTAAACATTCCTACATTATCATCCTACAAAGTGTCCTATTCACAGGATCCTGTCAAATGACAGAACTGACGGTTTAAATGCAGAGAGAGAATGAGTGAGAAAAAACTATATAATATTATTGTGAGTGTATGAGGATTTATATGATGAAAATGTAATAATGTATAGCAAAGCTCTTACATATAAGGTTAGCGAATGCTTCTTGTATTGCCATAAACAAGAAGAACTTCTTCTATTGCCATAAACAAGAAGAAAAAGGTGAGATTCCATTATTACATCTACGAAAAAAAATGTGAGATTCCAATTTTGCATCTACGAAAGAAGAAGAAAAAAAAATATTGCATCTTCGAAAGAAGAAGAAAAAAATAGGATTGTTCATTCCTGATGATTAACCATTGTAATACACGGAACTTACAAATTTCTTATTCCGTGATAACAATAGGGAAACCATTAGGAATGGACTAGTGGACAATCCCAAATACGAATGTCGTAGCACAATTGGACTATATTAACACACTGCTACTTCTTATTCCTGTCAATGTGGGATCAGCTCATGTAACACTATTTAAGCTCTTAATTTTTTGTCTTCCTTTTAATAAATCTTGGACTCATTTATTTTTCTTTCCATTAGTGATTTAGTTGTATGTTACACGTACAATTGAATTAAATAAGTCTAACATAAAAATATCGTTTATGATTGTGCCTCAGGTTACTATTACACGTCAATAGGTCATGTTCCTTGTTATAACTGATATTTCTATGTGTTGTTTAAGAGCATAAAAAAAAGAAACCAGAATCTAAACACTTGTAGGTATCACTTTTTACCAAATTACTCGCTCATTAGATCGTGATGTCCCTTTACTTTTTTAATACTCACTAAAATGGCAAAAGGTAAGTTATTCTTTTCAGATATAGTAACTATAAAGTTATAAAGTTATAAAGTTACAATGTGACATAGCAACATACAACGAGTGAAATTTATAATAACACTATTTAAGCAAGAAGAACTTCTTCTATTGCCATAAACAAGAAGAAAAAAGGTGAGATTCCATTTTTGCACGGAACTTATAAATTTCTTATTCCGTGATGACAACAGTAGAACCGGAATGGACTGGTGGACAATCCCAAATACGAATGCAGTAGCACACTTAGACTATATGAACACACTGCTAGTTCTTATTCGTGTCAATGTGGGATCAGCTGATGTAACACTATTTATAGTATTTAACCATTAGGAATGGACTAGTGGACAATCCCAAATTACTCGCTCATTAGATCGTGATGTCCCTTTACTTTTTTAATACTCACTATAAGAGCATCAGGTGTCGTTGAATAAGTTTTCCTCTTCATTCGGGCCCCACGTGTGTCACATCACCCAACACCTCTTCACAACTAACCCCCCCCCCACTCAACAACTAACCTCAACTTCTTCATTCGGGCCCCACCACTTACAACTTATTTTTTTATTCATTTCATTAAATAAATTAAATTCATTTCACTAATTATACAAAATAATACAACATACTAATTTTTATTTCATTCAAATAAAAAAGATACAAAACGAAAAAAATAACCATACGATATGAAGAAAAAAAATACGATACAAAAATAACGAAACGGATAAATACGATATGAAACATCATCAAGAATTTATATAGACTTGTAAGTTGTAATTATCGATGAGTGCTGACTTTTCTTCCCAAACTTGCAACACTTGTTCCCTGACCATTTTCAATGCGACTTGAAGTTCCAAATCTGTTTCATCATTTCTTAAAAGGGTTTGTAGACCGACCATGACTATTGGATGGTCTTGAGGCAGCTCACGTAACCTTTCGACCTCTGGAGCACGAGACTCCCTCTGTCGAATAATACGAGCTATCTCACCTAACAAGTTGTTAATCAATTTAAGTTCATTTTCTTGTTCATTGCGTAATCGGGTAAGTATTCTTCTTTGCACCTCAGCTGGTTGGTTAGCCATAGTGTGTGTGTGAAATTTAGTTTTAGTTGTTTGACAATAAGAAGTTGAGTAAAGATGGTATTTGTACTGAAACTAGCCGTTAGATAATTTTATTGGAGAAACTAGCCGTTAAGCCTTTTATTCAAACTCAAACTTAAACTGACATAACATCAAACTAAATTATACTAGTCGTTAACCTCCCATACGTGAACGAAACGGAAATACAACTACAAACGAAACGGAAATACTTAACATAAACCAACACACGATACAGGAATACAAAAGCCATTAATCCATATATCTGTTCCAGGTGAAGTTGTTTCTCAAAATCAACCACACGTGAAAATATTTGAATCCTTGCCCACCAGATAACGCAATGTCTAACAACAATTCACCAGATAACGCGTCAGTTTACAACACCCAACCCGAAGAACTTTTCCCCGTATTCCCATACGACAATCAACAATCCAACAATCCACCACAAGATTTGTTTCCCATTTTCCAATATGACAATCCACCACAAAACACTCCACCGGAAGTTCTGTTTCCACCTGTAAACAATCCACCGACAAACAATCCACCACACTACAATCCATCGGCAAACTATCCACCACAATACAATCCACCGGCAAACTATCCACTACAAAACCAACCACGTCCTTTGACTGATGAAGAACTGTATGAGCAAGATATGCAAGAAGTGTTAAAGGTTCAAGCAGAGGAAGAAGAAGTGGCAAGAGCTCGTGAGGCGTACTTAAGAGGTAAACAGGCTCGGAGAAACCGTCGAGCATTATGGCGAATGCAAAATGGATTGCCCCGTGTGCCATCGAGTGAGGACGATTCGAGTGCCTCCAATTCGACTGACAAGGGCTATGTCACAGACTGAATCATTTTCTTGATTCATTGTTTTATTTTCGTATGGTAGTTTAGGGGTTTTAATTTCCGTTTCTTAGTTTAATGTTGTAATCGTAGTTGTTTCAAGTAATGACAATCCTATGTTTAATATATTTGCATTTACAAAACAATTACATATTTACTAAACAACCTACATATTTACAAACCTTTATAAACATTTTAAATTTACAAACACATCAATATAACACAACAACAAAAAAATAAAAGTGAAAAAAAAAAGTACTAATTTGTCAGGCCGAGAGCTCGCCGTGCAGACGAAGAGCTCGCCAACGGCGAGCAACGGCGAAACCAACAAGGTGTGGCGGCGAGAACGACGAAGGATCCACCTAGGATCGGCGAGGGACGAAGAGATCCACACCTGATGCTCTTAGGGGTTGAGTTGAGAATAGACAATAAAGTGAACTTTTAAGTAGGAAAAAAAATGTAGGACGTTATATTATATGCCACACCTACTACCCGATTGTACTCCCAAACAATTTTCCACTTTGTTTTCATCTTTAATAAAAACAAAATGATTTACGGTTTAAGAAAAATAAAAACCAACTCACCGGCGGCTTAAGTGACATAGATTACGCAAGACGCATGTTATTAATTTATTATTATACCCACTATTATCCTTTTTGAACCAATAAAACCCTCACCCCTATAAAAAAAAGCATCAAAAAATTATTCCATAAACAAATATCACACACACCAACACTCCGATCATCACAACAACAACATTAACCAGTTAAACAACCAAAACATAAAAAAACATGTCATCCGACCAAACACAACAAGAACAACCTTTACTTTCCGAAACAGCGTACGACCCATCACAAAAAGTCCACGTCATCACCCTCCAAGAAGAAGAAGAAGAATACGATGAGTACAGCAACACATCACCCCCTTTTTCATGGAAAAAGCTCTGGCTTTTCACAGGGCCAGGTTTCTTAATGAGCATAGCTTTTTTAGATCCGGGTAACTTAGAAGGTGATTTACAAGCAGGTGCAATTGCTGGTTATTCATTACTATGGTTACTTTTATGGTTACTTTGGGACTAACGATGCAAATATCTTAACTCTATAGTCAATGAGGACTAACGATGCAAATATTTTAACTCAATGAGGATTAACGATGCAACTATTTTAAATCTTGTTAGGAGATAACGGAAAATCATTTGCATCGTTAGTCCATAGTAACTGATATTACTAACTGAGGAATATATTTGTGCCAACTTTACTAACGGCGGATGATTTTGTTCCAAAAAAAAAAAGAAAAAGGATGTAAAGCGGGCTTTTGACAAACCACAAGGATGTACAAAAGGTACGCCCTTACCCAGGATACAGCATACGAGATCCACCTTCACCATTGTGAGACTCTCACAATCGCAATGTCAGTGTTACCCCAACTATAGAACTACATGTTCTTCTTACGGGGTCTTTACTGTCACAATGTGGCGGGAAACCTAGCATATGCGCATCCCTTCCCGTCATGTAAGAACGGGTGTTACTCAGGATGGAACATGGTCAACACGGACGCGCCTACAAGGTCGCGGATTCGGATATAGTCTAATGGGCTAAACAGGACTGCGCCTCTGGGACAACCAGTGCGCACTGTCGCATTTGGGCTGCGCAGTATAGTCCGTCCTATGTGCACACCTGAGTTGCGCACACATGGGCCATGCCGTCATGGTTGATTGGGCCTACGCGGCCATGAACAGAACCTAAGTCTAGCATAACATAGCCATGCACTATGTCACACTAGACTTGGGGGCTTGTGGACGTATAGTCTGGAATGGGCCAGGCCCGGCAGACAGCGGCCCACTCTACGCCTAAACCCTAATCCATGCCCTATAAATATAGGGTTGGGATTCCCTTCACAACAGAACACAACAGGTTACTCTAAGCCTAATTCTTGTATGCTATATCGCATCGATACTAACTTGACCGTCGGAGGTGGATCCCGGGGCTACGGCCTCAGGTCCACTCTTAACGGGTTCTCTTTGTTGACAGGTTTACTCAGGGCTCGAGAAGACGACGAACGGCTCAGAGAGCGTCGTTAAATCCAGCCCGCGCCAGATTATGTATCAACATATCCTTTTACTCGTAAAGCGATAATATGTGGGAAGGAGATCCCCTCAAGTTGAAAAAATAACTTGACTCAAGTTGGGGGAATATGAGCCATCGGATTTGGTCCAATGGCTCAAATCAAAAGAAGTTCTTTTGATTTGAGCCATTAGATCAAATCCAATGGCTTACAAACACCCAACATGAGTCAAGTTATTTTTTTTAACTTGAGAGGATCTTCATCCTAAGATGTGGGATCAAGATCCTCTCAAGTTTATTTTGAACTTGATAGATAATGTTAAGTTTTTGTGAGGAGGATTTTGAATTAAAGTAAAATAAATGTCCCACATTAGAGGGCCCATTTTTATTTTATCCTCACAAAACCTTTAACATGATCTATCAAGTTCAAATTGAACTTGAGAGGATCTTATTCTTAAGATGTGTCAAAAGTTAGGGGATGAGTTGAGAATAGAAAATAAGTGAACTTTTAAGTAGGAAAAAAATGTAGGACGTTATATATTATGCTACACCTACTACCCGATTGTACTCCCAAACAATTTTCCACTTTGTCTTCATCTTTAATAAAAATAAAATGATTTAACGGTTTAAGAAAAATAAAAACTAACTCACCGGCGGCTTAAGTGACATAGATTACGCAAGACGCATGTTATTAATTTATTATTATACCCACTATTATCCTTTTTGAACCAATAAAACCCTCACCCCTATAAAAAAAAGCATCAAAAAATTATTCCATAAACAAATATCACACACACCAACACTCCGATCATCACAACAACAACATTAACCAGTTAAACAACCAAAACATAAAAAAACATGTCATCCGACCAAACACAACAAGAACAAGAACCTTTACTTTCCGAAACAGCGTACGACCCATCTCAAAAAGTCCACGTCATCACCCTCCAAGAAGAAGAATACGATGAATACAGCAACACATCACCCCCTTTCTCATGGAAAAAGCTCTGGCTATTCACAGGGCCAGGTTTCTTAATGAGCATAGCTTTTTTAGATCCGGGTAACTTAGAAGGTGATTTACAAGCAGGTGCAATTGCTGGTTATTCATTACTATGGTTACTTTTATGGGCTACTTGTATTGGGCTGTTGGTTCAGTTGTTGAGTGCTAGGCTTGGTGTGGTTACTGGTAGACATTTGGCTGAGCTTTGTAGAGAAGAGTATCCTAATTGGGCTGGGAAGCTGTTGTGGGTTATGACTGAACTGGCTCTTATTGGTGCTGATATTCAGGAGGTTATTGGGAGTGCTATTGCGCTTAAGATTTTGACTCTTGGGTACTTGCCACTTTGGGCTGGTGTCTTGATTACTGCTTTTGATTGGTGAGTTTTTTTCAACTTTTTTTTAACTGGTTGATTTGATTTTGATTTATTTGTGTGATGATATTGAGGCCTAAAAATCTCAAGATTGGCTTTTTTGAGATTTCATTTTGGGCTGGTGTTCTAATTACTTTGGTTGATTTATGTTTGGTATTGGATTTGGGTGAATTTATTGATGGGATGATATTGAGGATTTGAGGCTTTAATAATGAGGGTACTGTATTGAGGATATGATTTGAGCCGTAAAAGTCAAGGTGATTGCTGAATATGGTGTTTTAGGCTAGTAGGCAAGGTGACTACACCTTCACCATACACATCAGCGCCACGTCAGTTTTTACTCTCATCTCACTTCCCTTCACCACTCTTCACTTTTTGGAGGGCAAGGGAATCCATCATCACCTTTAACTTCACTTTTAATTAAATACCCACTTTATAAAAATATACCCCACTAAATACCCCACTAAATACCCCACACACACTCACACACAAAATAATTACAATAAAAAGGTACACATGGGGCCCAATTATTTTGCTTTTCTATTTGGTGAAGTGTTCACCGAATAATGTTTTGGGAATTGTGTTTTTGGTGATGCAAATGTTAGTTGGCAAGAGGAGAGAAGTGTGAAGTGGGGCCGGATGGTGATCCCATCACCTCCTTGCACACTAGCCTTATGTATGTTTAGTTTTTGGTTTGTGATTGGATATATTGATATTTTGTTTGTTTTTATTTTGGATATGAAAAAGTTGATTTTAAACAGTATGTGAATTTGGTATTGTGCTTCTTGGAANTATTTGGTGAAGTGTTCACCGAATAATGTTTTGGGAATTGTGTTTTTGGTGATGCAAATGTTAGTTGGCAAGAGGAGAGAAGTGTGAAGTGGGGCCGGATGGTGATCCCATCACCTCCTTGCACACTAGCCTTATGTATGTTTAGTTTTTGGTTTGTGATTGGATATATTGATATTTTGTTTGTTTTTATTTTGGATATGAAAAAGTTGATTTTAAACAGTATGTGAATTTGGTATTGTGCTTCTTGGAATGGTTTGATTTGTTGTTACTATAATATACAAACATATAAAAATATAAAGATTTTATAAATTGTATTCTGTAATATTGGCATTTTGATTAATTATTTCATCTGAAAAAATTTTAGTTGAGCTGAAAATTGGATCTTTTAACAATTTATTTCATAAAGATGGTTTCTTTATCTAGACTTATTTCATGTTTTTCCTAGTTTGTTGAATGACGTTTCCTACTCTGCTTGTATGGTTTCACTTGTTATATTTTTCTATTGCCGATTTTACATTATTAGATTCTACTTAGGAAGTGCCCGTCAAGAAGTGTCGAAATTTGGATGTAAAAAAGTAAATGCCTTTTCATGCTTTGATTATGGTTTTAGATGTTCCTCAAAATTCAGTATTTTAACATCCTTGTGAGCATATTTGGAATATTTTATTGGAACCTTAGGGGAAAAAAGTTTCCCTAATTTGATTTCAGGTTATGACCTTATGGGTATTTCTTGCAGTTTCATTTGTTAATTTATCAATGTTATCTTTAATGCAGTTTCATCTTCTTATTTCTCGAAAACTATGGCGTGAGGAAGCTTGAAGCACTTTTCGCAGTGCTCATTGCAGTCATGGCAATCTCATTCGCATGGATGTTCGGTGAAACCAAGCCCAATGCCAAGGAGCTTCTTATTGGTAAGAAATCAAACATGTTCCTTCATAAATCATTTACCTCCAAATTTTGTCATCTAAAAAGCAAACATTTTCTTTGTTGATATAAAGGTCTGGTGGTTCCAAAACTCAACTCAAAAACAATCCAGCAAGCAGTAGGAATTGTCGGCTGCATTATAATGCCACACAACGTCTTCCTACATTCCGCACTAGTTCAATCGAGAGAAATTGACCCACGAAAAACTGGTCGTGTTAGAGAAGCTATTAAGTACTACTCAATAGAGTCTGCAATAGCACTTGCGATTTCATTCATTATCAACCTTTTTGTAATAGCTGTATTTGCAAAGGCATTCTTTGGTACATCAGTAGCTGACACCATTGGTCTTGGGAACGCAGGCCAGCTTCTTCAAGAAAAATTCGGTGGTGGGTTTTTCCCGATTCTTTATATTTGGGCTATTGGGTTGTTAGCAGCTGGACAAAGTAGTACTATTACGGGTACATATGCTGGACAGTTTATTATGGGCGGTTTTCTTGATTTGAGATTGAAGAAATGGGCACGGGCATTAATAACACGAAGTTGCGCTATAATTCCAACTTTGATAGTTGCTTTGATTTTTGATAGTTCTGAGGAGACTTTGGATGCTCTAAATGAGTGGTTGAACGTGCTTCAGTCTGTCCAGATCCCATTTGCTCTTATTCCCCTTTTGTGTTTGGTGGCCAAAGATGATCTCATGGGCGTTTTCAAGATTGGTCCTGTTTTAAAGGTATAATCTTTTGCTCAAAGTTATATATACACGGAAATTATTTTAAATCCGTTGCATATAGATATGGTCATTTAGGGCTATTGTGTTGATGTGGTAAAATGGGTATACGGGGAGGTAACGGGTCAAAATGTGTAATTTTCTAGTGCAGTTTGGAATAAGTATACCCATGAAAGCTTTTTATCCATTTAAAATACACTTTGGGTGCTTATGGCCCGTTCCCATTTTTGTGTAAGAAATGTACTTTTTCCCTGTTTGACCTGTTCGATATAAGGTATGACCCAAATCAACCAATATACGGTATTGTGCCTCATAAACAAAACATTGATATTACATTTTTTAGTTAATCCCCAAAACACAGAAACAAAGGTGACACGATGTGTTTGGTGATGTTTACAGACAATTTCATGGCTCGTTGCTGTGCTAGTGATGGCGATAAACGCGTACTTATTACAACAATTTATTGTGGAAGAAGTAAGCGGGGTTGCATATACCTCTCTTGTCATCGTTTTCACTGTTGCATATGCTGCGTTTGTGGTATACCTTATCTGGCGAAGCATTACAGTTTCCACATTTGGTTTCTTGAAGGCAAGAAACCAAGTAAGCTAGAGGTTTACACAAGTTTAAGTATATATGTATTTTTTTTCTGTGTACTAGGCTATTTTATTAACATATTTTGTATCTCTAGCAACAAAAAATGTCAGAAATGATGTATTATGCTCTACCAACGTATAACATGACCTCTTTTTGAAGGCCGATTACGTTACACCACTCTATCAGTATGTAACCCAACATTATTTTTGAAAGATTCCGCGACCGAATTGTTCTGGGCTTTCTATTATCAAAAGTCGACTCTCTATATAGCCTTTCTTGTGCTTTTATGCTTTGTTCTATGCATTGGCCCCTTGCTAAAAGGTAGTTGGTGTACGCAAGATGATCAAAACTTTGGGGAATGATAAGTTGATAACTGTTGCCCTATTTGTTCTGGGCTTTCTATTATCTAAAGTCGACTCTCTATTAGTGACATGGGTCAGAATGCCCCCAAAAGATGGCGGATGTTTAGACCTTAACAAGAACATTGTTGTCTCATTGTCTCATCTTGATCTAAAAGTGTTGTTCGGCCTAGCTGCTTTGGTCTGTTTGGCTCTACTTGTGTGGTTTATTAGTTTTGTCTGCTTTTGAACCCATTTGTCCTTGACCCTCAGTTTAATGTCTACCCAACCAGACAACCAGTCCGACAACCCTGATCCATGCTTCTCTAACTTGGTCCTATTCAGGGCTACACCATTATGTGGCCTCCAATTTCATCCAGCACGTGGCGACTTGCGACACCTTCTAACTCGGATCAACTCTGGTAGTCCCGGTTGAGCTAAAGATTTTTTGCTGATTAACCGTGATGAAAAGCAACTGTTGTAGAAAGATATGCTACTAAAAGCAATTCAATCTAATTAACACTTCATTTATTTTGTACTAGCTTAAAGACCCGCAGATTCGCGGGGTTTTTAAAGAAATATGAAAATGAGATAATAAGAAAACAAAGAACGTAAACATGTTACATTAATATATGAAATAAACAATGAGATAATACGTGAATTATTCGATAATCAGTTGAGTTTGTAACAATTAAAATAAATAAACGTCCATGTGTTGTCGTCTCCAAATTTAACGATCTTGAATAGCAAATGACGTATATGAGCGCTAATCAATTTAATAGCAAAATCCATCCCGTGAACATCTAATAATCCATAGAAAATGTAAGGTGGTGTTTGTTTTTCATTAAGAGGCTCTTAACAACCTCTTAATCTGAACCGTTCAGACGCGGTCAGACATTTTGGTCGTTCAGACCGTTTGTTTTTTTTTCCCGTTCAGACGCGTTCAGAGGCAGTAAGATCTTAATGGTCTAGACTTGAGAGGGGTGTCTGAATGCCTCTTGTTGCCTCTTGCTGANTTTTTTTCGTTCAGATGCGGTTAGATTCAGACATTTACTCCTCAGATTCAGATTCAGATGTGCGGTTCAGATTCAGATTCAGAGCCTCTTAAAAAACAAACACCACCGAAGTAAAAGTAGGTTGATTGATAATATATTAGAAGTTCCAATATACACAAATTGATATCCTTTTATAAGACCGGAAGTAAATTATTAGAACTCCCAAGATGAGTATATAAATTTCTATCCTTTTATAAGACCTCCAAAGTGGTAAAATATATATTTCTAACGGTTTCAAAAATTACTACGGAAGAAACATGAACAACAATTTAGACGCCTAACATAGAAATTGATTCACTTTTTATCCCTTTGTCATACTTATTACTCAATGTATCCCACCCATCCTTGTTCATGTATTAAAAGGTTGATCTTGGATCACCAAGTTTAACACCTTTTCACGCTACATACAACATATAGATGCACTGTTGCAACACAAAATTATTAATAGTATTATATATTGATGGATATTACATTAATATTAGGGTAAAATGCAAAAATGGTCCCTAAACTTCCACGAAATCGCAGAAATGGGACCGAGATGAAAAGTAGCGCAAAAAGACCACTAANATCACTAATTGCGTACTGGGTCTACGGGCACCAAGATCAATGGGTAACAATGTGGTGTTATTTTGACTAGGTGAGTCTAATGAATTTTTTAGCAAATATTTTGGATACATTGCATTGCCTATTATAATAACCTCATTTCATTGCATATATTGACTGTGCGTGCAGGTGTAGTTGATCACATGTTGGTTCATCCAGTAGAAGTTTTGAAGATTGACATATGGGTTCATGTATTGGGAATATGTAATGTGTAGAAACTAAAATACTTTAATTTGGTTGTATTTACTAATGTAATTTGACTAATGTAACTTGAATTATTCTACCTCTGTTTCGAATACACCAAAAGGTGTGAGCAGGCATTGTGATGGGTTCATCTTTTTGGTACATGCCAAACAATATTATGTAACTTGAAGTATTTTCATATGGGGTTAAATGTTTAGACAAGCTTCACTCCTATCAATACTCTGGTTTGGGTTAAATGTTTATTGATGCTTGACTCCCATGAAAACTCTGTTATTGCATCCAATTTCTTATGCATAATAGGTTTGTGTTTGTTTTGTGTTTATGTCATTTGCTTCGATTAATAGCATTTACTATGAATATGTTTGTGTTTGTTTTGTGGATATGTTATTTGGTTCGATTAGTATCATTTACAATTATGTGTTTTTGTATTGTATTATGGTTTCAATTCTGTTAGTTTCATGTTTGTGATACGAATCAAACAATGTATATCAAGACAAATGGGATCAAACGACCCCTTCCATTCATAAACCATAGGGATACATTTACAACCTTAGGGGAAACCACAACCCCTAAATACATCATCACCTACATCTACCTAGCTTACGACACTACGACAGCGGCACTAAAATGAACAAAAGAAACCACAACTCCACAAGTGCCAAACTACCTACTACCTACATTCATTATACACAACAAAACAACCCACCCCCAGCCTCCAGCACCCAACCCCTTCACATGTAAGTTTACCTCACAGCAAACTCAATCTTGGAGACAATGCTGTCGTTAGTTTGCCTAAGCATCCTCATCAACCCCCTCATCTTTCTCATATCAGCTGACTGAATCCTCCTAAGCTTGTTCACATTAGCCCTTGCAGTTCTCGACCCCCTTAAGTTTTGGAGCTCCAAAATCAGGTCCCCCCTAATACGGAGCATATTAGACAGCTTTTGGCACCTACTCATCAACTCTTGTGCATGATGAATGTCCTC